>QXTE01000094.1:1535918-1691860 GCA_003942145.1 Platysternon megacephalum | reverse complement strand
AAAAAAAACAACAACCTTTAACCCCTTCTATGTTATCCTTTCCCACCTGTCCGTTTGCCAGTCCTGTCTCTTCTCCATCCCAGTCGTCATCCCAGTACCATTATTCTCACTTAGCCAATCCCAGTCTCCACTTCTCAGGCTTCCCATCACCGTCTCCTTGCCTAGACATGCCTAGTCTCCCTTTCTGGACTCCCCATCCCAGTGTCTCCTGGCTCCCAGTCTGTCTGTTCCCCTCCTGGCCTCATTCTCCTTGCCCATAAATTCCCAGTAGCATCCTTGTCCACAGTCTCCTTGTCCAAATTTAACATCTCCACTGGCCTTCAGTCACACACCCTCCTGACCATGCTCCCAGTCATCCTCCCTAAGCTACTCATTCAACCTCAGCCTCCCTCCCCTCCCCTTTCCTGTTTCCCTTTCCCAGTCTCCCCCATTGCTGGCTCCCTGTCCCAGTCTCTTTGCCCAGACAGTGCCTGTTCTGCCCCTGCAAGTCAATGCCCAGTTTTCCCCTCCTCTAGTTCCCAGATTCCATTCTCGTTTCCTTCCCCCAGGCACCTTAGATTAATCTATTCTTCTCTTCCCCTCCATGTCCCTTCTGCATTTGTGGGCCAAGCAAGGGGTCACTGAGAGTACAGGAGAGACAGAATCCTTGCTCTCAATTCTCGTGTCTGGACCTGGTCCAGAGCTGCAGTTGTAGATAAAGTCCTGCTCAACACAAATGGAATCATCAGAGATTTTAGCTGTCTAGCAAGTCTCTACTGAGCATATGTGAACTGTGATTTTTTTTCCAAAGGCTTATACGTTGTCCACATTTATGTGGATTGATACAGGGACAACAGAAGGCAAATCTCTGACATACAGGCTATCCCTCCACCAAATTTCAAATCCCTTCTCCAAAGCACGGAAGTGCTAGAGCTTCTCAAGAAAAAGGTTTCCAGAATGTTTAACTTGAGAAAAACAAAGCATTTTTCCCTAGTCTTATTCTCATAAATGGCTGGATTGTTTTGGCTGAATTTTCTTTTTTTAAATCAGTCTGAGGTAGATATCCAGCATATAAAATTTCAGCTTGAACAGTTAAAGTTTGGCAAAGTTGTAAAAAACTGAAAAAAAGGGTCTTTCAATGGGAAGTGTCAAACAACCTTAATAGTTGGAGGTGCTATCAGTCCCCCTATAATATGTGTGTGTATTGTTGGGAATATAAGGTGGGAAAGTGAGTCACACACGCACCTAATTTAGGCTTAATCAACTTTTACCTTTATTTATAAAATTTCAGACAAAATGATTGCCACTTATAGTGTCTGAACATATATTTATGCTAGATGATAAACAGATAACACAGAATGGGTAGGGACCCAAGTTATCAAATTATGGAGTACCAGGAAGTTCTCCTGTATTTCATTATGTTTGTTGCTGCCTCTGGTTCTTCAGTCTCATTCCTTCCATTTCTGGTCTGGTATATCTCCAATTTTGGTCTCACTCACCTGGCGCTCTATGCATATCCACATTACAAATTCATTAGTGTTTCCCTAATCAGCGTTAAGCATTGTATTCTGCATAACCAGTACAATACATAAGGAATATTGCTTTCCTACTTACAATTGTTGACTGATATTTTTTAAATGTTGTCTGTTTATACAAAAAATAGTTAAGAGATGGATCCTGAGTTGATTTTGTGCAATTGATAGTTTGGGGTCTTTTTAAAGGACAATTTTGAATGTAGGCTCATTTTTAGCGATTATTCATGTTATAAGTTTATATGAACCCATTATCCATCAGTTATAGCACCTCTAAGAGAAATAATCTTCTCCATCAGGAGCTGTACTATTCTGTCTGATTGTATCCTCCTGAAAAGAAGGGTTAATGCATAGCTGCTCACTCATAAAATCTTCTCCATCAGTAGCTGCACTTTTTTACCACCACAAGTTCTTCCATCACTGCCTTTAGCCAAACTTCTGCATAAACCCCTTACCAAACTACCATCTCTCAACACAACCACCTATTAGACCAGCATCAACAACTACTGATGTTGGGATAATAATCTGATAAAGAGGTGTGTGCAAATAGATGGAAGACAGGAAAAGTTAAGGTTGTTGTGCATAATGCATGGTGTATGTCAGTGTAGTATGGTGAGAGTCCATCAGTGGAGGAGTAGAGGGTATGTACTGTTAGGTTGCTTAATTTATTTCCTTGCATTAGTGGGTTTGTATTAAGCATGTTATATGTGTAGTATAGGTTATATGTGTAGAGGTGGCAAAATTTGCAGATGGCACAAAATTGCTCAAGATAGTTAAATCAAAAGCTGACTGCAAAGAATTACAAAGGAATCCCACAATACTAGGTGACTGGGCAACAAAATGGCAGATGAAATTCAGTGTTGATAAATGCAAAGTAATGCACATTGGAAAACACAATCCCAGCTATACATACACAATGATGGGGTCTGCTCTAAGTGCAGTACTAGTCAAAAAACATAGCACCTAATTAGGAAAGGCATAGGTAACAATACATATCCTAATGTCACTATATAAATCCATGGTATTCCCATACTTTTAATACAGCGTGCACTTCTGGTTCCCCATCTCAAAAAAGATATATTGGAAATGGAAAAGGTACAGAGAAGGGCAACAAAAATGATTAAGGGTATGGAACAGCTTCCACATGAGGAGAGATTAAAAGACTATCATTGTTCAGCTCCAAAAAGAGATGACTATGGGGGGATATGAAAGAGGTATATAAAAGCAAGAATAGTGTGGAGAAAGTGAATTAGGAAGTTTTATTTACCTTCACATAATACAAGAACTGGGGGCACCCAATGGAATTAATAGGCCAGAGGTTTAAAACAAATAAAAGGAAGTACTTCTTCACACAATGCATAGTACATTTGTGGAACTCATTGCGAGGGGATGTTGTGAAGGCCAAAAGTATAACACTGTTAAAAACAGAATTGGAGAAGTTCATGGAGGATAGATCCATCCATGGCTATTAGCCAAGATGGTCAGGGATGCAACCTCATGCTCTGGATGTCCCTAAGCCTCTGACTGCCAGAAGCTGGGAGTGGACAACATGGGATGGATCACTTGATTATTGCCCTGTTCTATGCATTCCCTTTGAAGCTTCTGGCATTGGACTGTCGGAAGACTGGATACCGGGCTAGATGGACCATTGGTCTGACCTAATGTGGCCATTCTTATGGTCTTACGTAACTCTTTCAGAACAAAGGAATTTTTTATTTGTATATTATTGCTACTTTGACACAAATATCCTATTCTGACAGTAGTATTACCCCTCAGTCAAGCAGAAAAAGACATCCAGGGCTTTGCAGGTCAACATCCCAGTAGAGGAGAAATCAGTGACTTGGAGTCTTCATGTATTCTAAGTGTGTTACTTTATTTTCACATATATGCCAATCCTGAAATGAGATGGGCAAACAGCATGCAGGGCAATCCCTTCTTCTGGGAATCTCAGCTTGACAACAATGCCCAGTTTCCAGGGAGAACTCTGCCTGAACAATTGACTTTAATCAGAGCCCAAGGCAGAGAGCAAACTCTCCTTCTGCTTTCTCTCTTCACTTTGTGTTGCTTATATGGCTCACAGTAGCTTTAGCTGACCAGACTATCTGGCCCCAGTATTTTCAGTATATATACACACAAACCAGTGCACCAGGAAGTACATAATGAAAGCACCTACATATTTCAATCAACAGAGGTTGTTTTTAGAACAGGATGAACTGTTCACATGTGAATTTCATTAGCACCTCATTAGGCTGCTTTTCTTCCTTTCCTCCTTTTTTAAATAACAAAAAAGCCCTGTGAACCAAAATTCTGTTCTGACTTACACTTTAATTGTGTTGTTTAGTTAGTGCTAGATTTGTCCTGAGGTATTAAATGTTTTTGACAGCCAGCAAGCAGTAATTGCACCAAAAATCCAGCTTTTGTTTTGAGTTTACAGTAAAGCAACAACTAAACTCTTGGCCATTTCAATAAAAACACAAGAGTCTGAAAAAGAAACTGGAAGATTCTTATAAAAAACTACAGAGCTTTGAGGAGCCTCTGATAATGGTTAGTCATCTGTAAAAGACAAGAGAGTAGCTGGCTTTCTACAATTCTTGCAGACTTTGTGGGAGCTATTGGCTCTCTCTGAGCCCAGCAATACTTGCTGTTTCTTTGTAGTCCTTTGAGATGTTGTAGATGAATCTCACCCGCTCTGTAGTTGACAACTTTCCCCTGAAGAGTAAACCGATTTGGTGATTTTCTTGCTTTCTCTGTAGTCTTGTTAAATGCAATTCAGGTATATTGGTTTTAAAAGTTACCCACAATTATTCATTACAGTTCTTGACTGTTTTACTTATCAACTCTTATACATTTGGTCAATAAAATAAGTAAACATGGTTATTGGTTTTATTTTTATGTAAAATATGTTGTAATAATTACATTATGCATAGTAGGCATGATGATTCAGACAACCAAAACATTCTGTTGTAAATTGTACTTTTAACATGAGCCAAAGTGGATGCATCTCTGGGGAGAGAGTTTTAGGCTATTCTTTCTTGGAGCTATTGTGCATTTTTTAAACTAGAGATTGCTACTGGAGAAACATTCAGCTCAGATGTAGTGAAGCCTGCAGTGATTTCAGCACTTTTGCACTATAGGTGGGAATTTCTCTTGGCAATGGTATTAAGAAAATAACTTGAAGTAAGAGTAAGAAAAGAGAAAAAGTGGAGAAAATTAAGTGAAAAGTATGTGATACTGTAATTAATTAAATGATGTGCAAACATACACTATTAAAATTCATATTATACAAATGTTCAAACTGAAATAATTCTAAATTACTGTGGATTATAAACTAAGATTAATGTGTTTTCCATTTTCTTTTTTCTTGTTCAAAAAATATTTGTATAGCACCATAAATGTAGATGCTATTTAAGGACAAAACTAAAACATGTTCATTCACTCTCAAAAACTTGAAATCCAAATAAGACAGGTGAGACAAATGCAAGACAAGATTCATATATTCATAGGTGTTCAGGCCAGAAGGGACCATTGTGATCATCTTTCTGACCTATATAATACAAGTCATAGACCTTCCCTGAATAGAAACTTTGCTTAAGTAGAGCATGTCTTTTAGACAAAAGTCCAATCTTGATTTAAAAATTGCCAGAGATGAGAATCCCGCACAACCCTTGGTAAATTGTTGCAATGGTTAATTTACCCTCACTTTTAAAAATAGTATCTTATTTTCAGTCTGAATTTGTCTGGGTTCAACTTCCAGTCACAGGATCTTGTTGTGCCTTTGTCTGCTAGACTGAAGAGTCCATTGTCAAGTTTGTGTTCCCTATGTAGGTACTTATAAACTGTGATCATATCACCCCTCTTTCTTAAAATAAATAGATTGAACTATTGATGATAGATTATCCTATTGTGTTTGATGGATGAGCTAAGGTCATTTATTGTGGGTCCTGAGATGAAACCAAAGGCCAGTATCAGACCTGCAGTCCCATCCACAAGTGCCACAGGTGAAGACAGTTGTAGATGAATGTGTGCTGCTTTTACCGTTATGCCTCACACATCTCTTTTTGATTGCAGCAGTCCATGAGCTCTTGAAATCTTTCAGTCTGAAGTGGCAGAGCTGCTATCATCAAATCTTATCATGGGCTAAGAGCTCCAAGGTGTTCATGTCAACATTGCAAGATTGATGGTTGGTCACAAGAATGTCTTTGTAATGTTTTCTTGGTCTGTCCCTAAAGTGAGTTCTGATCTGTAATTCTCTGTGAAAGACAGCCTTCACTATTTCATTGTCAGACAAACAGACCACATGATCACACCATCTCAGCTGTATTATCACTGTAAAAGCTTCAGGGCCTGTGATGTTGCAGCACTCAAGGACGTCAGTTTTTGGAAAGAAATATTTCCATTTAATTCCCATTATCCGCAGTAGACATCATAGATGGAATTGGTCCAAGTGTTTTATGTGGAATTGATAAGTAGTTCATGTATCATAGAATCATAGAAGACTAGGGTTGGAAGAGACCTCAGGAGGTTATCTAGTGCAACCTCATGCTCAAAGCAGGACCAACACCAACTAAATCATCCCAGCCAGGGCTTTGTCAAGCCAGGCTTAAAAACCTCTAAGGATGGAGATTCCACCACCTCCCTAGGTAACCCGTTCCAGTGCTTCACCACCCTCCTAGTGAAATAATGTTTCCTAATATCCAACCTAGACCTTCCCCACTGCAACTTGAGACCATTGCTTCTTGTTCTGTCATCTGCCACCACAGAGAACAGCCGAACTCCATCCTCTTTGGAACCCCCCTTCAGGTAGTTGAAGGTTGCTATCAAATCCCCCCTCAGTCTTCTCTTTTGCAGACTAAAGAAGCCCAGTTCCCTCAGCCTCTCCTCATAAGTCATGTATCGCAGCCCTAGAGGAGGGTGGTGGTGACAACGGTGTGGTAAATATCAATTTTTGTTTGCAGTCTGACACCCTGTTCATTTCAGAGACCATGCTGAAGTTTTCCAAAGCATAGCTGGCTGCACCAATGTACTTTGTAAGAACATCATCATTAATGGAATCTTGTGAAATGACACAGCCAAGGTAGCAACATTTTTCAATGACTTTGAATGCTATGTTGTCAGTGGACACATATGGAGACATTGCAGTACTTTCTGGTTGAGACTGGACCATGACTTCTATCTTTAGGCTGATAGTTAAGAAAAAACATTTTGCTGCTTGCACAAAAAGCCGTCAATGAGAAACTGAATGTCCTTGAGGATATGGGCCAATAAAGCACAATCATCAGCGAACAGTAATTCATGAACAGTTGTCTTCAAAACTTCTGTCTTTGCATGCAGATAATGCAAATTCAGGACATCTCTATCTATATGGTATTGCACGTAAATGCCATAATCAGTGTCTCTGAATGCATCTATTAGAACTGCTGTAAACATGATGCTAAATAAAGTTAGCACAAGAACACAGCCTTGTTTTACTCTACTGGTAACAAAGACTTTTGAGAAGCAGCCATGGTCAAGGACACGAACTGCATTCCTGCATGAAAAGATTTAATAATATTGACAAACTTTTCGTAGGAACCGAACTTGTGGAGGACAGTCCACAAGCCATCTCAGTTTACAGAATCAAAGGCCTTAAGATCAACAAAAACTACATATAGATCTTGATTCTTCTCACAACATTTCTCCTGAATTTGCTAAAGTGCAAAGATTATATCTGAAGTACCATTCCCAGCACATTGGCTTTCAGGCAGTATCTTCTCTGCAAATTGATTAGTTAGCCAGTTTAGCAAGACTTTCTCGAGTATCTTTCCTGCAGTAGCAAGGAGTGAGAGGTCACAATGTTTACCTCAAGAAGTGTACTTGCCTTCTGATTTTTAAGGTGAATAGTGTTGACAACTTTAAGTTCCCATGACACAGCCTCCTTTTCCCAAAACTTTCAGTAGAGGTCATTGAGCTTCCTGATCAGCTCATGGCCCTCATATTTGAAGATCTCTGCAGGGAATACAACCTGGACCTATTGCTTTGATGTTTGATATTTGCTTGACAGCTTTCCACACTTCAAATAAGTTCAGTGGAATTGAGAGTTGGTCTCGAATTGGAAATTGTTCAAGATCATCAGGCAGTTCAGAATTTTATTATTGTTCAGCCCATCTTTTCAGAATTTGTCCATGATTGGTCAGCAACAGCGACTCCTCTTCATTCCAAATACAGCTGATATCATTAGAATGTGCGCTGTACAAGGTCTTCAGCTCATCAGAAAACCATTTGAAGTCTTTTTGGTCTGCCGCTGATTGAAGCTACTCAGCTTTCATTTTCCATCAGCTGTCCTTCAAAGACTGAGCTATAAATTATGTTAAGCTAAATAGAGGGCAGCAGTACAGGAAATGGAGAACATTAGGATTATTGATGATGAGAAGAAAGGGTTACTTTTAGAGATGGATTTCAAGAATGGAGTTGAAGGAACTGATGTTTGGCAGATAAAGAGAGGGGGAAAATTTGAAGCATAGTGGATTCCATGATAAAGATCTGAGGTGAAATCCTGGCTCCACTGAAGTCAGTGTTGAAATTTCTATTGACTTTAGTGGGGACAAGATTTCACCTTTGAAGCAGAGTGGGGAATGGGAATGAAAGGAGAAGTAAGCCAGAATGATTGAGTAGAACATTGGCATGGGGATAAATCAAAGCAGATAGGTAGACAGGCACAATTATGAAGGGCTTCGTAATTGAGCGTATAGACTTCAAATGTGACAAAAGACAATTAAACTGAGAGAAAATATTGGAGAGATTGAATGAAGAGGTCTGTTGTGGTTGGAGGTGTGTGTTTGTGAGAGAGAATGAATTTAGCAGTAACATTTTGGTCAGACAGAAGAGAAAATAGTTCATTATGGACAAATATGGATGATGGTAATTTCCTTTCTTCGCACACAAATTGTTTGCTTTGTTAAATATGTTTTGTTTTCTCTTCTCTTCTGGAAAACATCATTACTTGTTATTATTCGTAGCCCAACTAGACCACTAATTTTAGTCAATTTAAATCAAAATATATTTTTTTCTGGGAAAATATTAATATAATAATTTAAATTTTATTTCTCCATTTTTTTTAGTTTCTCTTCGCCTTTCCTTTTGTGAGTCTGAATGCAAAATATTATTTCATAGAAGCATTTGTGCTTTTATACATTATGGCAGAAAAGATTGCTTGAAGTAAGGTTGCTTAAGAATTTCCATTGTAATCCCCTTTTTGAGCTGTTCAAAATGATCTGGAACTTTCACTTATATGTCTGAAATTTTCCAGGCATTTTGAGGCCTGACTTCTTCTTGAAGATTAATTTTATTTGGACAGTTTGAGTAAAAATGGTTCAGCCACTTGGAAATAAGAGGAAAACAAAAGAAATACACTTTTTCTGTTATGAAAAAAACAAGCCGTATGATGTTTTTTGAACAGCTTCTGTGCTGACATAATTCAGAGCCTAAAGTTGAATTTTGGCAATGAAACCACTCATGCTCAGTGTGACATTTTTGAGTGATCCTGTGAAAAATTGGTTTAGCTTTGAATGACATTTTTGACCATTGATAGCTATACTTCATGCAGCCTTAATATTTTCTTAATATATTTACTTGTGCTTATGGTTTTTTTCCTCTTTGTAATATTTTCCTTCTCCTTTAGGGTTTGATCCTGCACCACTGAAGTCAATAAAGTTTTGTCACTGGTGCAGTATTATCCCCTTAGTTATTTCAATTAGCATGTCAGTATTCAACAAAATAGACAAAAACTTTTTTGCGGTGGGATTTTAGCAATATTTGTTTTATTTTTGTCTCGTTTCCAGTATAATTCTGTATGATATACTTAACTAATTAGTCCCGTATCTTTTGTAGCATGCATTCTTTGTATGTCCCATTTGTTACTAGTGCTGAAACCCTTATACTTCTGAGGCATTGACTATATGAGTGGGTCAAAAAAGCCTCCTCTCTGACACTGTGTTATACTTTTCTCAGCTGGATGCAACATTTTACATAATATACAGCCTCAGCAGATTATTAATAAAGCCATATTTCCATTTGCTTTGTAATAAGGAGTATAAGTAGAGTTTACTTGGCTGATTCTGGGATAAACACATGTAATTGCTCCAGAAAGCCTGGACACAGCTGTTGTGGAACATGAAAAGGTACCTTTTTTGTTGTTGTTTTTTCTGGTAATATTCATTTCCATCTCTTTTAAAAGGTGTCTCTGTAGATGGGGTTTTTAGTACATATAGAATAATTTACATCTCCAGGGCAGCAAATTCAGCATTCCAAAGGAATGCTACTTTTGAAGAGTATGTCTAACATATTCAGACACCAGAACACTGCTTATTATAATTTTAGTGCAGAACTTAAGCATGTGTAATGAGGTTTCATCTTTGTAGCCTCAGTATGCACCCAGGGAAAACACATGAAAGAACTAAATCAGTGAGCATAAGGATAACTTCTTCAAATTCTTCCTCTTCTTTATTTATTCCTTGTGATTTTAGTGTTTGTTTGACTGGTGTTGTTAGCTAGTAGTTTTCATCCATGATTATGTTCTTTCATTTCAATATATACGTACTTTTTTTTCTTTTTGAGAACTAAGTCGTCAATTAACATTTCTAAAAAAACAGATATAACTGAATGGTATTCTCCTCAAAGGGAATGTTTCTATGTCTAGAAGTGACTCTTGTTAGTTCATAAAAAGAACCCAAACCACTCTTTTTATCTTAGCTGTACAAGTACTATCATTACATCGGTCTCCTGTGAGTTAAAATAGAGTTTGTGATATAAATTCCCCTCAGACAAAAAAGCATCCCATTTATAACTGCCTGATTATCAAAGCTGCGTTTCTTGATGCTTTTTGTAATAAATGGTTCACTTCCCTTTTCCCAATCCCCCCATTATCTCTGCTTTTGGTTGTGACGTACCACTTCAGTGTACACTACATCACTCCAGATCTAGTGCAATATATTTTTACAGTCTGAAATTGTTTATTAGCTCATTGAATGTGAGTGACTAGGTTTTGTGTATTTGGGGATCAGTTGAATTCAACTTTTTAATTTATAGCACACCTGCAAACAGTGCACAAGAGTGTCTGACAATCAAACAACAAATTCAGAGGAAGCTAGAGAAAGGTTAGGAGAGAAGGAAAATAAGTGGAGGAGAGGAGAGGCATACAGAAGAAGGCATCAAAGAGGAGAAGAGGAAAGCAAAGAGAAGACAACATATAAAAAATATTTCTCAGTATCTTGATGTTTTTAGTAAGTTTTGTGTCAACACACTGAAGTGAATTGGATAGTCACAGCCAACACCTCCTATCAGTTAAGGAGAAGAAATACAGCATTAAATTCAGAAAATATTGGATCTACCTGAGTCACTTGGCATATTGTGTTGACACATCAAAAGACAGGAAAGTGTAAGTATGATAGGATGTCAGGTTCTAGGACCTTGCATCAAGAAAGAAAGAAACTTGAATTAAGTGATTTTTTTGTAATTGTTGTTTACATTTTGCTGTGGATACAGGCAGGGCCGGATTAAGGCATAAACTAATTAAGCTACAGCTTAGGGCCTCGCAAGGGCCTCTAAAAAAAAAAGAAAGACGGACTCCATTTCAAATTTTATCAAATTCAGTTGATGAATAAAGGAGATATGGGGAAAATAAGATTCTTTCTAAATAAAGACATTTTTTTTCAAATATGACAAAAATATACTCTCATGGCTACACGAATATCCTTACCCTATCCTTCACTAATTGTTCATTATGGACAGGTGGGAGGCCAGGGCTGAGGAAAAAAACATAATTGCACTTGTAAAATTAGTATTTCTATGAGTAAGTTTGCTATCAGTCGCCTAAATGCAGTATTTTGTTGGCCAGCTGCTACTGGTAAATTTCTGGCCCTGTCTTCATAACTTACTTAAATAAATAAGACAATTGTTGTTCCTACACTCCTCTATGGATGTGAAACCTGGGTGACCTATCGACAGCCCCTTAATAGTCTGGAGAGGTACCACCAATGATACCTCCAAAAGATCCTTTGCATCAAGTGGCAAGATCGCTGCACTAATGCCAGCATCCTCGCTGAAGTCACTAGCATTGACGCAATGATCTTCATGCACCAACTTCGCTGGGCTGGACATTGTGTGCTGATGCCAGCTCTCACCTTCCAAAACAAGTCCTCTACTCTTAGCTCACCCATGGTCAGAGATCCCGTGGTGGTCAGAGGAAACGCTACAAAGACACACTGAAAGCATATCTTAAGAAAACTGATGAGGACATCACAAGCTGGGAGGAGCAAGCCATCAACCGACACCAGTGGCGCCATATCCTCCATCGGGCAGTGGACCGCTTCAAGGAGAAGTGCCTTGCCCTCAAAGCTGAAAAGAGAGAGAGAAAGAAGGAAAAAGAAAGAACTTTCTCCCAACAGTCAGCTGGCCTGCCACAAAATGTCTGTACCAACTGCGGGTGGATTTGTGGTTCCAGGATCCGACTCCTGAGTCATCTCAGGACCCATATGTAAATCCGTGGTAGAGATCATCCTCGAATCGAGGGATCGCCCATCATCACCAAATAAATAAATAATTGGACTGCCGATAAAATCAGGAAAAATGTGAGGTCGGAGACGGCAGTGTTGTGAAGCAATCCTGCCAAGCTCATACTTGTATGAGACTCGTCCTAGGAGTGATGTCATGTATAGTATCCCCCTTGGCTGGTAAGAGCCGGAAGGCCGCCATCTTTTGTTTACGGTCCAGCACGCTCAGTCATATAGTGCCTTCACTCCTGTTTTTCTTCATTTTCTTAAGTGTTAGTGTGTTCTTTCTTCTTTTGATCTGAACGTATGTATAATTGTGTATTTTAGTGCACATGCCGCTTTCTGCTTCATGCGCTATCCATGCTTCACATGATTGAGTTTTCAGGTGATAATCTTATGGACTTGGGTCGAGTGGATCTTGAGGAGGATAAATTTGTGTTGGCTTCTGTGACGTTGTGCAGTCTATATGATTTTGTAAAAACATGATAAGTGAATATAATGTAATTGGAATAGTTTTATAAAAACATAAGTGAGTTTAATGTAACTGAAATATGCTTCATGCAAAAGGTATCATCACAAAGCTTATAATCTACTGAGAGTGATCATCCTATTTGTATAAATGTATCACTCTTGTATCTAAAACTAGAAATATAAAATATAACTCTGAGGGCCTATTGTAATTATGCAAAGTGTGGGCCATTGATGGTGGTTTGGAATCTTGATGACTCCCATTAACCAGAGCCATTGTCTGCAGATGGCTGTATTTACCTGTGAGTCTTCCTGTATATGTGTGTGCTGGCAAGTGAATAATGCAGCCTTGCAGTGACATGTGATCATGTCACCTGAACTGGAATCCATCTTTAACCTGGTGCTTTTCCAGTGAGGGGTGGGGGAACCCAGAGGGACAAAGGATTCCCGCCTTATGCAAAAGATATATAAAGGGGTGGAAGAGAACAGAGGGGGGAGAAGCCATCATGAAAAATCCCCTAGCTATCACCTGAGCTGGAACAAGAGCTGTACCAGGGGAAAGAATTGTGCCCAGGCCTGGAAGGTGTCCAGTCTGAGAAGAAACTTACTGAAGCATCTCTGAGGGTGAGATTATCTGTATTCAGTGTTTGATTAGACATAGATTTGCGTATTTTATTTTATTTTGCTTGGTAACTTATTTTGTTCTGTCTGTTACTACTTGAAATCACTTAAATCCTACTATCTGTATTTAATAAAATCACTTTCTACTTATTAATTAACTCAGAGTATGTATTAATACCTGGGGGAGCAAACAGCTGTGCATATCTCTCTATCAGTGTTATAGAGGGCGAACAATTTATGAGTTTACTCTGTATAAAGCTTATACAGGGTAAAACGGATTTATTTGGGTTTAGACCCCATTGGGAATTGGGCATCTGAGTGTTAAAGGCAAGCAGACTTCTGTGAGCTGTTCTCAGGTAGACCTGCAGCTGGTTATTCGGACTCCTGGGTCTGTGTCTGGAGCAGACGGGCGTGTCTGGCTTCAGCAGCAAGACGGGCGTGCTGAAAACACTGAGCTGGCAGGGGAGAATAGAAACAGAGGTAGCCTTTGCACATCAGCTGGCAGCTCCCAAGGGGGTTTCTGTGAACCAACCCGTCACAGCTTCCCTCTGTCAGTTTCGGGAACCTTCGCAGTAAATATCAGAGTGTGCTGACAAAAGGATAAATAGAGGGTTTTGAGAGAAGTGAAGGAAGATATACATATATATATAAAAATATTCTGAGTACTTGGTGGGCAAGTTATTTCAAACTGTGTGCAAATATGATTTATAGGCTATTAAAGCCTATAATATTCATTATATTTGCTTGAATATAGGCTAGTTTTTCTCACTTTCTCAATGTCTGTCTAGAGATTACCAGTCTTTTTTTCTGGCAAATTCGTTCTTTTGCACATATAGCTTTTTATCACCCTGTGTGTCTGAGGTGTTTACTTGAGATTAATTAGTGGTCCTGGGGGAGAAAGAGGATAGAGAAGCGAAGGTGAAGAAAGATAGCTTTCCTTGCAGCATTTTCTAGGCAGACATCTGCCCTAAGCATTCTCTGCATCAAAAGTGACAAAGTCCATAGCTTATCTTTTGAGGAGATCATCAATGACTTTGCTCTCCAAAAATCACAAAAGAAAATGTTTTAAATTTCAGTGTTAAAATTAATGTGATGTGCAAACAGACATACTGTAGGTTGTACTGCTTCCATTCAGTAATCTTGTCTGTGTAACTGTAACTGCTTTTGTTTGCCGTGGATATAAAGTTTTCGTTAGATGAAAATATGTTAATTTGAAATTATTTTATAATGCAAACAGGCATATTACAAGACATGTTTTAGTTAGATTATTATTCTATTTTTACAACTTTGCCTTTGTACATACGAAAATATAAAGCTTTCATGTTTATATATTCAATGTTGTTTCTGTGAAAATAATAAATTAATTTTGTTATGGTATGGGGCCTCTTATTCTGAGGCCCTAAACTATGTCAAGTATGTCATAATCTGGCCCTGGATACAGGTTGTTATAGATATTTATACAGAGCAATAAATAAGACAGCTGTGGGTTTTACACCTGCAATAACAAAATGATTGAAATATATATGTAAAAGAAATTGCTTACACCATACATTCCACCACATCCAAGAGTTACTACTTTTTCTTCAGCTAAACAGTTATGCAAAATGATCTGGTAAAATTAGCAGAATATAAATTGCTAATCATGAAATATTTTATATGAGACCTTAATATTGTATACTGGTTCTTTATACTTCAGAGACTCTTCGTTGCTAAATTTTACCTCTTTCTCCCTAGCTTTTAAAAAAAATAATGTAGAAAAAACAAGCTCAATTTAGGAGATGAAGAGAGAGTAGAGATCCTCGTGTTTATCCTTTTTAGAATCTGTAAAGAAATGAAATACACTGGTGATAAGTACAGTATAAATGCCTTGACTGATAGGTAGATAACAGGTAATGTACTTTTAACAGATCATTTATTCCAACATCCTTCATGGTGGCAGTTAGTGTGATTGTATCTGGCTGAAGAACATACTACAGTATCTTCAAATGTTATACTAAAGATGAGGCCAATATTGTCCAACAAAAGCAGATCCATGTACTGTGATTTATACCTCTGTTTACATTAATATTACCAGCATCGCACCATAGTGTTTATTACTATTATAAATTAGTAATAGTTATTTATTAATAATATAGTGTCATGGATTTGCATGACTTTTTATAGAACAAATAAAGACACAGTCCCCAAAGAGCTTACAATACAATATGCCTCTAAGACAAGGATGATGCAGAGCCTGTTATTACTTGGGGAGGTGGTTACTGGCTTCACCTTCTACCCATCCCACTCTGCCATCTTTGGAGTGTTTTATATCCCAGGAGTGAGTGCACTGAGGGAGCAATCCCTATGCTCAGTTATAGCCCTTTACTGCACAGGAACACATAGGGACGGGGCTTCATCTGCCCTTTCACTCATTGAACACCCATGGAGCAGCAGGGCACAGGCTGGCCCCTAAGCTAGTATTAAATATAGTAAGTAACATCAAACTGTTATATTAGCTACATTGTCAAAATATATCTGCAAAAATGAACATTAAATTGTGCATCTAATTTGCATGACTCATTACTATGATTTCAAGCACGATCACAGGAATGGCACATGTAAATGACCTATTACCCATCCAAAGTAATCTTCATGCTTATTTACTGCAATAATAGGTAAAATATTAAAAATTAGGTGTGCAATTAGATATATATATTTTGTACACACTTGTCCACAACTTTCTTTCTAAAAACATGCCTTAGTATAACTTTAGAGACTGTAATTAGAAGAAAAGATAGGTTATTCACTTTACAATAAGTTAAATTTATTGGAGATGCCTTTGACCACATGGATTCCACCATAGGTGTGTGTGTCTCATGCACTTGAGCCCAGAATTCTGTATTTAGCAGTGTCCATATGAGCTGTACATTCTTGTGAGGGCATAAAAAGCAGAGTAGCCCCAACAGCCACTCATTTCCTTCACTAATATAGAAATCCAGAGAAGGACTCTATATCAGTGAGGTAGGCTGGTGGATCATGTAATCCATGTGCGTGAAGACATCGTGAAGCATTGGTGACCAACATTTACCCCTCCAGGAGGTAGGTGATTGGAGGCACCTGATCTAGAAGCTGTGACAGTGCAGTAGTGAATTGTAAACATATAAACCAAACTTCATGTAACTGCCCTACAGATTTTATAAGGTGTTAACTGAGCCCTAATAAAATGTGCCCTGAATTGAAAGGGAACAGGTAATTTATTCAAAGAGCAGACAATCCTAATGCAGTCTATAACCCATTTAGAAAGTCTTTGAGAGGAAACAGCCTGACCATAAGACTAGTCACGAAGAACCAAAAAAGTAGAGGTGATTTATGAAAATGCTGAATTTTATTAAGATTAAAGGACATAGCTCTAAGAAGATCTAGTTTGTGGAGTTTAACTTCATGATCCTCCTGCACAGATTAAGGGGGGGAAACCTGGTAGGAGTATAAACTAATTTTTATATGAGAGTCCAAGACAAGTTTTTGTAACAATTTTGGGTGTGGTAGAAGCATCACATGCTTAACTTGTGGAAACATATGAGTCAGACCTTTTATAAATCTAGAAACGGTAAGGTCAGAAATAAAATTGTGATTATTCAGAGGCAGATGATATTCTGATATAGCAACCAGGTAGATTCTTACTAAATTAACTGAAAGTCCAGCACATTTTAAAATCAATAAATAGTTCAAAATAATTGATACAGAAGAGCTGAGAGGTTGAACATGATTTTGAATACGCCGCAGAGAGAAGTGTTTCCCTTTTGCTTGATATAGCCTTCTGGTAGAGGTTTTTCTGCTTCTATTCTAAATCTGTTTTATAGCTACCAAGCAGGATTTGTTCAGAGGCCTCAGCCAACCAACTTCCAGAGACTCTGGGTTCAGATAAAGCATCAGACATTGGCTTTGGGAAATTATTTCCAGTATGTTCAAAGAGGTGGGCTGATTGATAGGTGTCACCGGTTAGAGTACCAGAAATGGTGTGTCCAGGCTGGACCTATTATTATCACATTGACCTTGTTTTGGTGAATCTTTCACACAATTCTGGGAATTAATGGAATGACATGAATGCCAAAGGGAGGAGAGAAGGGGTAGAGATCCTCTATGACTGGTCCATGATCTTGACCATGGCCTAAAATGTGTTACCTATAGCCTGATGAGAAGTTGCTGTCACAGTAGATGAAAGAGAACCTCCACCCCTTTCCCTAGAAAAAGGAGGCACTTTCTGTTGGTATTGATATAAGGAAGGTGGAGACCATTTACAGAATGAATGGGTGTGGTTTGCTCATAGGCATAGTGTTTGATTTCTATATTTGGGGGGGGGACAAAGGGTGGGAGGATGGGTCCGAATGCATGGGGGTTGAGCAAATGGGAGGAAGCTCCCTGTACAGTGACCCCTCCCTCTGTGGCTGAGGAGTGATGGGGCAGGAAGCGGGAGTTGGGGGGAGGGGGGGTGCAGAGCTTCCTCCAGCAGGGGGAAGTTCCTGGGCATAGATCTGATCCAGCCTTGGCTGCTCCATGCAGGGGAAGAGGAAGTATTTAAATTTAAAACCGTGCTCTGAAGTGTCTCTAGCCTCTGTTTTCCAGACGTTGGGAATGGGTGACAGGGGGATGGATCACTTGATGATTACCTGTTCTGTTCATTCCCTCTGAAGCATCTGGCATTGGCCACAATTGAAGACAGAATACCGGGCTAGATGGACCTTTGGTCTGACCCAATATGGCCGTTCTTATGTTCAGCCCCCCCCTCCCCCCCAATCTCAGCCCATGGGTTTGCTTCATCTTCTGAGGTGGCCTGTATAGAGACCAGAACATTGCCTTAGAATTCTTCAGAGAGTGCAGTGCCTCAACTGTTTTAGTTAAACAGATCATGGCCCTCAAAAGGCAGGTCTTCAATAGTGACCTTAATCTGTTTAGAAATTTCTAATGACTGCAACCAGAATGTTCTTCTCATACTGACCACAGTGGCCATTGATCTGGCTGTAGTGTCAAAGGCACCCAATGAGGCCTATGAAGCTGTCTTTGCCACCAATTAGCCTTATGAAGTCACTGTTCTCGGTTCATCTCTGATCTCCTGAGGAAGTTTCTGAGATAGTTGCAGAACTTTGTGCCATTGCATAAAATCATTCATATTCATTAATACTTGGTAATTGGCTATATAAATCAGCAAACTAGTAGAAGAGTAATCTTTCCTCCTCAGGAGATCCATCTTCTTGGACTCTTTATCCATGGGTGTAGACCTAGGAGGCTCAGGTAATTTAGATTTCTCATGAGTTTCTGTTAACAGCAAAGATTCAGATACTGGGTTTGTGAAAAAGTACTCAACCCAACCTCCTTAGGGTGGGTACTTGGTATATGCAATCTGCTCTCTTATATACGGTTGATATAGAAGTCTCTTGTACAATTTCTTGGGGAATTCCAGGGTGCCCATCGTTCTTTTAAGGAGGTCTTGGAAGGCCCAGAACTCAACTTTAGTGGATGTATTGTAAAGAGTCACAGCCTTGTTGGGTGATGCCAAAGGACTGGGCTGTTCCTCCTACTCCTCCACAAGGTATTTCTTCCTCTCTGATAAGAGGTCTTATTCTCCAGATTGTAGTAATTTCCAGTGGAAAGACTGAAGGCCTCTAGGAGGATTCTTAGGGGGAGGTGATCTTACTCTGGACCTTGATGTAGTGGAATAAGCAGCAGGTGGGAGAAGCTATGGGTTCAAAGGAGACCAATAAGGCCAGGTCTGGATTCCATAAGGAAAGGACTGTAGTGTCACAAAGGTGGGAACCATGTTGTCTGATGTCTGTGGAACATGAGGCTTGTGGTAAGGAAGACTCCTTTCATGGGCACTCCTGTGAATTAGTGTGGGTGAGAGGGAAGAGCTGCTAGGGTGGGATTTCTATTGCCGTGCAGAGAAGACGATGCTGATGAATACAATTCCTCTAATGGAGGAGCAGATCCCTGTGGAGTAGAAACAGAAGAGGCTCTGATATTAAGCCTGAAAGGGAGATACTAACACCAATGAGAATGAGTGGAAAGAGACGTTAATCTTCAGTACTTTATGCTCTGGATGCAGTAGATAAAGGAGATACATCCAGCAGTGGAGATTCTGGTTCAGGAGTGATCATAAGGTCCATAGATGTGAATGCAGCTTTAACAGACAAAGAAAGCAGTACTGATGATGACAATGGTACCGGCATCATTGGTTTCTAGAAGTCCAGTCTCTTAAGAAGTCTTGTCACAACATATACCAATAACTCGGAGGCATACAATGATGACAGTGGTACCAAGAACACAATGTCAGTCACTGAGGAAGTAGAATGCAGTACCAAAAGTAAAAAACACAATCTCCCAGCCTTAGAATACACAAGATACCAATGTGATTTTGTAAGAACCAGTTTAGGTAAGTCACCATGATGAACCTTGCCTTCTTGGCCAGTACCACGAGTGACATTGGGTGTAAAACCTCACAAAGAGACCTTCGATGTTTTGTGCTGTTGGCAGTAAAAGCTACTGACTGACCTGAGGAGGGCTGGTGAGCAGACTCAGTGTTTGCCAGCAGAAGTTTTCATAGTAACAGACTTATCACCTGGAATGACATCCCTTCTTGATGGAGCACCTGATGAAATCAGCTTCACAGCATGAAGAATCAGCTCTTGAAGGTTTATCTCAGAGTGAGACTGTGTGTATTGACCTCCATTAAAAATAATTTGAGACTAACCTCACAAGCCCCCTGTTTGCACTTAGAAAAAGAGTTACAGATAGCACCTTTACTAGGGATGTGTGACTCTCACAGATTAAATGAGCTCTTTGTATATGCATCATTAGCAGGCACAGCATTCTAACAGGCATGGCACATTTTAAAGCCTGGTTACTTGCTCTACACCATTGAACCTACTCGTTGGTACAAAGGCGAGGCTAAAGAAAAAAATGTGTTGGATTTGTAGTGAATGGGCTTAACTAAAACTTATCAAACACACTACACTAAGATTATTAAATTAACAACAAGCCTAACTGTACAAGTGCAAGAAGCAGGAGGACACTGAGACTCTGACTTGCTGCCACAGGTGATGGGAAGGAACTGAGTAGTGATTACGGCTGCTCCACCATTTATACTCTCTGTGTAGGGCACAAAGGTGTACAGGGGTATGTGCACAGCCCTCACTGCCATTGTTGACTGAAAGATTCCAGGATCATGCAGATGAAGCACATGCATCTACGCTAGGATCTATTGTATGTGGACAAACGCTTGAAGAACTTCCCATTATAAAATTCCTTGTGAATAGCTATCTAGCTTTTATTTCCATTTCCAATGTCTATTGACCCTATGCATTAAAAACTCCTCAGTCTATTAGCTGGAGCCACCTTCTTTTACCAGCTCTGCTCTCATTTAACAGATTTTGAGATGTGTGTGTCCTGGATGGAAATTTAAAAAAAAAATGAAGGGGAAAGAAAGCCCTACAATGCTGCTTCACTGATCTGTTATGAGTATTAATTGTGTAATTTTTTTTAAATTGTTGAAGGAAATTCTTTGAACTCTAAATCCTTGTTTTCTAATGTTCCCTCAAGGATACATACTGGAGTAGGTGTGAGATAACATCTGCAGAAGACTTTTTTTTTTCATACCACTTACTGTTTGTGGCTTTTTTATATCTCTTCTGAGCAGGTGGCTCCAGATAATAGCCTGAGGAATTTTTTAATGCACAGTATTTAATTATAATATGTATCTCTACCATGGCAGTTTTTAGTTTGCTTACAGTCATTAACACTCTTAAGCACTAATTATTTTGTTTAGTAGGGAAACCTATCTCCCTTTGATAAAACGGAGATGAGCTATTGAAAGGTAGAGGCACTCCAGAACCTGTTTCTTAAGAAGGCAACTTGTCATCCACAGGAACACATCCTGGGATTCCCTCCTGGTACTTTCTTGTGCACAAGAACTTTGAATGGTTCTGGCCCTTACTTGTTTTGTTACTTTTAAACCAATGTGTTCATAGTGGATAGAAACTTCCGTGTCACTCAACCTGTCCCTTTTTCCCAGATGTCTCTCTCTGCTCTATATATTTTAAAGTACATACTTGCATGTCCACATCTTTCCATTTCATAATGTTTTCTGCATTTCACTCTGGGAACAACCACTTCCAGTTCAATACTCCCCAGTTCCTCAGCTGCAGCATATAAACAAAATACTAGTGATATTGGTTGCAAATATCCATTGGGGGTTAGTCTCCACCTATAACACTATCTCTACAGCCTGCGAATGGCATCGTTGTTCTCCTGTGAGTACGCAGGAACATGTACCCAGTGTCAAGGTACTTTACTACTTGTCTCAGCACATGTTCCTGATAAACCAGGGTAAGTCCCAAATTACTCCTGTCCAGAAACATCCTCATTCGGTTATGGTCCTGAATTACTGTCCATGGAAGGCTTTAATTTCCTCTCCCGAGAGCTCTATGTCTGGAAGGACATGAAAATACCTGTATAGACTGACTCAGTCACAAGCTATTTTGGAAGACTTGAGCCTTCAGTTGTCATCATTTGCCAAAGTTTAGGCATCTCATCTTGGTTTATCTTGACTGTGTCCACCTACCATCTCTGAATCTGTTCTCAGACTCCAAACCCTTGCTGTCCTTTACAATGTTTGCTTCGAATTGGAGTGGGAAACCAAGAGACAAATTCCCCAGCTGTCCAAGGTGCTGGTAAAGGAGAGGCAGCACAAAACAATTGTGATTTTGTTGGCTGCTTAATGACCCTGCTGATGATGTTTTTTTCATATCTGACAAGCTGAGCAGTGAGTGCTACCTGGATGTTTTCTGAGATCCCAGAAAAGCTCCCTCAAGGCCCTGTGCTCTGCAACCTTCTCCATATCAGGTTGGCTGCATGATGGGAGTAGAAAGGAGTCATTTGTTAAAACAAGGTTTCTTCACCAAGGTAACAAAGTATCAGGACAACAGCAGAAAGGTTTCTACTTCTCTCTTTTACTCTTGGATTTGGATGATTCTTATGGTCTGGTGTGGCACCAAGGCATTAGTCCTTTGTCTTGCTTGTTCCAGGATATTTAGTATTTCTTTCTTTCCAGTATTCAACAAGAGTCCAGAAGAATAGTGATTCATACAGCAGTTCCTCAGTGGGACTTTGTCTTCATCCTGCAGGTTTTGATGCAACCCACACATTTGATCTCTAGGGGCAGACTTCATTCCTTCAAGATGGTCTTCGTCCCTTCAATGTTCTGAGACAGATCAGTCTTGCACAAGGAGAACTTGAACAAGAAGATGCCACTATGATTCCAAGTCTGTATACTCACTCACTCTGACCAGGCTTCAGGCTCGTCCTGAGCTTATAAAATGCCATTTGGCTAGAGAAGTCTCCATCAATTTACAAAGTGTGTAAGATGGCAATGTGGATCTGTCTTCTTTCCTTTATATGTTGTCACCAACTGTGCCTTTCCACTTCTCAGGATACTTCCTTTGGCTGCAGGGTCCTTCTAGAGGCACAGTAAAGTAACCCTTCCTCCTGGAGAGCCTACTTACTACATCCACTGTGTGCCCTTTAATCCACTGTTAGAGGATGGGAGGAGAGAGAGGTGCAACAAAGGGAAATTACTTACCAATAATTCAGTTTGTGATTATCTCCACTTCTCCCATCCCACTTCTACCATCCTACTTCTCCCCCTTTCTCTTGGCAATGTGTTGCTGCTTACTTGTTATTTCCCTCACTACTCTTGTACACTGCTTTCTTTCACTATGGCTCTGGAAGTCTTTCTAACTGGAAGAAGTGGGTTCTAAATCTTATGTAATCGGGAATGGGATTCAGAACACTGTATCCTTGATTCCAGTAGCTGGCACTGGTCTATCCTGTAAACCATTGTCATAAAATGGGAGAAGAGGAGACCATAATAAATAGCATTACTGGTAAGGATTAGCCCTTTTTGATGGTTTTGTTTTTTGTTTTTTTACACAATCAGAATGGATTTTAGTTAAGTGATGTATGCCATATACAGTAACATAAACAACCAAGTCCAGTGCCACATATATGATAAATAAATCATGCCTGTGGAGCTCATGGAAACAGGACAACAAGGTCTATTTTATATCTAGATTATTTTCCTAAACTGTGATGTCTTCTTCTTATCTTCTGTGAAAATCTGCAAAATCATGAAGTTGGAGCCCCCTCAGAAAGTTAGTTTGTAAGGGCTGAAGCTAAATTTCTAGTGCAAGTTTTAAAAAGTTCAGTATACTAATATTTATGGTATTTTTTAGGGTGAGAAGCTTCCAAACATTCGTATATAAATTCCTGCAGAAAAGAACCATGCTGTCCCACCCAGGCACACACTTATTACCATATTACTTATGCAGTTTGGAATCTGGCAGGCTGTGTCTAAAAGGTAAAAAGAGGTGTGTTGGGAGATGGATGGAGGTATGCCAACCTCTCAGAGATTTATGTCACAATCATGGACCCTGAGAGTGTACAGGCACACTGTTTAGAAAAGGAAAGAGATAGACTTGGATGCTTGTACCTTTTTGGTGGATTAACTGAGGTGAAATCCTGGGCTTCTATTTTCCATTTGCACTGCTGGAGATGTGCTCAACCTGCTTTCTGGAAGTAACTTGGGTGGTTGGAACAAAGCGTGCGGATTGGACATGACCTATATAACACAACCTATTTCCCTGTCAATTGAATCTGTTTAAAGCTAACTCTGAGAGGAAAACCCAGGGTGAACTCCTAGCCCCATTGAAGTCAATGGCAAAACTTCTGTAAACTTCCATGGGACCAGGATTTCACCGCAATGCTGAAGAGGCAAGTATCAAGTATGCGACCTTCACCCGCCCCTCAGCTTGCCTTCTCTTCTCCTCTTTCTCGCCCCCTGTCACAGACACACAAGTTTCTCATTTGCTGTCCTCCTCTAACCCCTCCATGGGCCCCAGTGACCCCATTCTATCTCATCTCCTAATCTCCTTCATGCCCATTTTCATTCCATATTTTACTCTTCTCCTTAATCTTGCATTCACAAAACAAACATGATTTAGTTATTCCCATATTAAAAAAAAAATGTCCTTGACCGCATTTGCCTCTCCAGCTATCACCCTGTCTCCCTTTCCTTTCTAATCTCATTGAATGTATTGTTTAAAATCACTGTCTGGAGTTTCTATTCTCCAGTTTCACCCTAAACTGTCTCCAATCCAGCTTCCATCCATTGCATTCCATTTAAACCACTCTCACCAAAGTTTCTAATGACCTCTTCCTAGACAAAGCTCATGGGATCTTAGTCCTTGATTAGGGGTCTTAGTCACTATGTTAATTAATAAATTAATGTTAATAATAATTAGTAAAAATGAGCCAATGAAAACCCCATTCCAGTCTCATTTTTTGGTTGTTTACTTTTGATAGCCATCTGTATATTTTATTGTTTTTTTCTGTACTGTTTGTTTCCACCTTTCATTTGTTTTTTCTTTCTTTTATTATCCACCTTTTCCATATCCTTTAATTTATGTCAGCATTCAGGGACTGTGCCAGACAGTTCCCTGGTATGTTTGGAAATCCTTCAGGAGACATGTTTGTAAATCTAACACACACAATTGTTAAAATGCATATAATATATTATGAAATATTGGGGAAAAAATCAGAACATAGGTGCCAGCAGATGTAAAGAGGTCCCTCCTGACAGAGAGACTAAAGATTATTAAAGAAAAACTGACCAACAGGAGACTGGTTGAATCAGAGACAAAATTTAGATCATAAACTATGGGCTTGTCTAAACAGGGGGAAAGCCTGCAGTAGCTGGTGCAGATTTGCTAGTGTGCACTAACTACTCCAACGCAACTCCCTCTGTGGACACACTTACTGCACACTAAAAGTGTCTTTGTGTGCATTAGCTTAATGCACTTTAGAAGTGTACTAAGCTAAAGCACCTGAGGGCACTCTTAGTGTACAGTATGAGTGTCCACATGTAAAGTTAGGATGGAGCAGTTAGTGCGATTAAAATTCACACCTTTGCTTAGTGTGCACTAGCTTCCTTGTGTAGACAAGCCCTTAAAGACATTTAAGATCAGTGTAATTCTTTGTCATCTATAAGAGATGATAAATGTCAATATGTACAATGTGAATCTCATGGGTGATGCTTTAAAATTAAAAGTTAAAAGAACTGGTGGGGAGTGGGGGAATTATATACACTTGGCTGAATAAAACTACTCTTGAATTGAAGGTAAATATATTGTCTGAGGAATTTACACTTTATTTCCTTTAATAACATTACATGCCAACAAATTGCTAGACTTGCCAGTTTATCTCTCTTGACTAATGGGCATGTTAGGATAGCAATCATTTGACCTGACTTGAATTTTGCATTAAAAAAAAAAAATGAAAATTGATGCTGAAGTCTTCATTTATACATCTGAAACATAGTAAAGGTTGTAAGAAGGCAAAAGGTGTATTCATTTTGTTTGTTTGTTTGTTTTTAGCACAATGTCCAGCAAATGAAATCCGTACAGAATCATCTGGAGTGATCCTCAGTCCAGGTTACCCAGGCAACTACCCCAATTCTCAGACCTGCTCCTGGACTATTAAAGTTGAACCAAGCTATAACATCTCTATTTTTGTAGAAATGTTTCAGAGTGAAAAACAGTTTGATGAATTGGAAATATTTGATGGTAAGAGTTATTTAACTATCATCTGAATGCAAACAATGAATATAGATATGAGACAAACTCCATTTCCAGAATGCTGGTGCCATCAGACAATAATATGTTTGGAACCTCCAAATGACTATTCTGCTTCACGTCTAAACTTTGGTACCCAGTGTTGTTTTCAATTACAGTATTTTTGAAAAAGCAGCTGATTAATTTTGTTAGGCCTGTCCTATTAGATTAATGTAAAAAATGGAAACCTGAGTGGAAAGTTTAATATCTCTTGAAATAAATTTGATAAATGATTACATGGTTTCATTGTGAACCTAGCTTTTGGGGGGGAAAAAGTGTGCCATTCGATTCCCATAGATTATTGCCATCTGAGTTTAGACAATAGTTTGATAGAGAGCTGTTTTACTATTCTTGGGCCAAATCCTGTGCTGAGAAGTCACATGCAACTCTTGCAGATCACATGTGGGCATCTGAGCACAGAATTTAGCATGTTATCTTTGTAATGTTGCCATTCCTGGTGAGGCAATTCTCTTGGATTGAAATACCATATGTTTATATTCATAGAATTATTTAGGGTCCAAGTGCTCTCTAATCAGACATCCAGTCCATTCTCTTTATATTGGAGCAGAATGTGTATCACGAGTCTTGAGTACATCTAATAAAGATGATTTCACAGCCCTTTATTACCTTATTCTATTGACTGGTCTCATAAAATTTTCCTCTCATTCCTAAACTATTTTTTTCCTGCTGCAGTTTAAGCTGATTACTACTTATTCTGTTGTCATTGACTAATGAGAGCAATTGGTCCAAAACCACATCATAACATACTTTTATGTATTTGGAGACTATTATCATGTCTACCCTTATTAAGCAAGAAGACTGCATGGTACAACTGATTAATGTACACTTTGGGCATATTTTCATCATGTTACCAGGATACCCAAAAGGATCTTAATCATTATCAATGGTTTGAAGTGTCTTGTTGTAAATATAATTTGGACAGTCTTTTTTCCTTTATCAATTGATCTTTTAATATCTATAGTTATAAAAATATTCATTAGCGATCTACAATGGTTTATTATAAAAACAAAATTTTGCAATCTTTTCAAATTGCCAGTTTTCTTTCTATAAGCTTCCCTGGCTCTGAGAGGTCAAAGAAGTAATTAGTGGGGGAAAGCTATTAAGATTCCCCCTGTCTCCTCATTACTCAGCACACATCTTCCAGATTAGAGAACAGCCACAGCTTTCCCTGGAACTTCCCCAGTGGCTTGAGCAATGTCTTTGTTTTCTTTAAAAAAAAAATACTATTTAGATTGCTTAATGCTCCTGGTGTAATTCTTTCTTATTTACTCATGCATTAAGTTTTAATTGAATCCAAGTATTGGTACTAAATCTAGGGGAAGAGTTAATATAGTTACCAATCACCAGTCTTAGACATTTTCTAGCATATCCTTTGTGATGTAAAATCACTTTTGACTAAATTCATCTCTGTTTTAACTCCACTGAAGTCAGTGGAGTTATACCAGGGATGATTTGGGATCATTTTCTTTCATTAAAGCTCCAGTTGGAGTATTAGAAGCATCAAGCTTAGCTCAAAAGTCTTTGTCACTAGTCTGTATCTCATTACAGAAGAGCTACAATTTTTTTTTTTAAATAACATTCACTTTTCCTGATTCTAAAGGTTCTTCTGGGCAAAACCCTTTGTTGGTTTCTTTAAGTGGAAATCATACTGGACAACTAAACTTCACAAGCAGAAATAATCAGCTATATCTTCGCTGGTCAACTGACCATGCAACCAGTAAGAAGGGATTCAAGATACGTTACTCAGGTTAGTAACTGTTATATGATTAGATTAAATTATACTTTGTTTATACAAAGTAATCAGTAACACTTTAAGACCTAAAATATTCACATCTAGTTGGCTGTAACTGACTGCTTCTCTGAAAATAGTAAATCTTGCATGATATAGTTGTCGCATTCCAGGGTACAGTCCAGACTAGCAAGGGTTTGTATTACCACCTGCCCTGCAATCTTTGGTGCCTCTCAATGCTTTTCTGCTGTAGCTCCCAACCTGGGCCCCTCATAAATAACCCTCCAGCATGCAGCTCACACCAAGTGTCTGTGTATAGCTGCAACCAGCCAGCAACATTCTGGTCACATTCTGGCTTCCACCAGCCATGGTTGCCATTTGCAGGGTGACTCCAAGACACTCCCATTCCTGAAATTTCCCACACAAAGGATCTTCTGCACTGTTCAGCCTCACCTGGACAGTTCAGATAATAGAGATCCATTGCCCTTGTTAAGGGGTCAATATTCAACAATTTGATTCTTTACTGGAGTTACCCAAACAGTTGAGTTTAAACACAACACTGAATTAGTTTTGTTTAAAAATAAAATAAGTTTGTTTAACTACAAAGAGAGAGATTTTAAGTGATAATTGGCAATATAAGGCATTGAAGTCAGAAATGGTTATAAGAGAAATAAAGATAAAATGATTTATAGTACCTAAAACTTAACAAACTAGACCTAGTTCGATCTAAAATCCTTCCCACATGTTCCCAGCAACAGGGCTGACTAAATCATCTGATCAGGATCCCCTTCCAAAGTTCCTTTGTCTTCTTAGGAGAGAGAGGGAGAGAGAACTTGTGTTGTTTTTGCCCTTCATTTTATAATGACCGCACCGCACCTAAAGTGTGTGTGTGTGGGGGGGGGGGGGGGGGGGGGGNTTGCTGGAGGAATGCAGTAGTGCTTTATGGTGGGGAGGGAGGGGGCGTGGCACAAGGTCAAACTGCTGCAAAAAGGTGGGTGGTGGTCAGCTGTGCAGCACTGACTCACCCCCTGGGAATGTAACGGTGGAAGCCTTTAAAGGTGCAAGCCCTGACATTGGAAACCCTTTTCTCCATGCAGCAGGCTTTGGGCTGCTATACAAAAGGCCATTGGAAGATGGGAACTCGACTGGGTCTGGGGAGGTTAGGCAGCCAAGCTAATTGCTGGTGCCTCCTTGTGGCAGATGTCCAGTGCATGTACTCTGTAGGGAAGGCATCCAGTGACTAGATAAATGGCCTGGTAAAGGACTTAAAAAAGGAGGTGCTGGTTAAAGGAATGGAACGGTGTGGGGTTTGGGGCTCGTATGGTTGGAACGGCAGGGAGCCAAACTCCCTTTCGGATAGGTCACCTTACCCCTCCTATGAGAGGAGGGGGTGGATAATAAGATCCTGGCAATGGATTTGCTGGAGGGACCTGGATGGAAAAAGAGGGGGAGCTGGTAAAAGCCCCCCATTTATGATGAGGTTCTGCCAATAGATGTGCTGGATGGACTTGGCTGGAAAAGAGGGGGAGCTGGTGGAACCCCCCAGGTAATTACAGAATAAACATGGGGTTACCTGTACTGTACACTTTTATCTGCTGGGTAGTCCCAGACATCTAATAATAAAGTTGCAGCCTGATTAAATCCATATCAAGTGTCTCCTATCCTTCTTTCAGTATAGCCAGACAATCCAGTCACCCTTTGAAATGCATTTTCCTGAGGGTTATCCCTAAAGTTCCTTCCCGCTATTAGGAAAGAGACATGGAGTCTTGTGGTGAAAGAGGTTTCATATGTTTTTTTTGATCGGTGATTGCCAGTCAACTTTGAAGACACCTGGCTAGAAGTGTTAGCTTGTCTTTTGTTTTTAAGAAACTGGTTTACCCCCATCCCAGACTTGTCTGGTAAACACACTGCAGTCATAATTTTGTAAAGTTTGTAACTTTACATATAATGTTGCTACATACACTTCACCATGATATTATTCACCAGTGAGTTATTAGTTTTCAAATGATACTTCACAAGGCATATTTTGTACAACAATTACAATAGTGTGTAGAGTGTGAATACAGGGTGCATTCGGTCACAATAGTACTTTCATCTGAGGATCTGAAAGTGCTTTACTGAGGAGGGTAGGTAGTAATATCCTAATTTTACAGATCAAGAAAGTGAGGCAGAGAGAGAGAGAAAAAAAAAGTATCTGTTCTTTGCTGTCTGAATACACTGTATGTAAAACATGTGATGTAAATTACAAGATGATGATTCACAGAGTTATGAGATAAAGGGGTATTGAATTATAACATTAGCAAAAATACCAGTTGAACAAATTCTGAATAAAAATGATGTGCTTGGCCTAAAAGGTATTGAAACATAACAGGGCTGAGGAAAGGAATCCTAAGCCACAGTAGTTATATCACCATGTCACCTATGTAGCTAGCTAATGGGTAGGGGGTGAATAGTGGAAGAGCTCTGCTGCTACTTTCCTCTACAGGGTTTTTGTCATATAGATCTGAAATGTGGGGCAATCCTCTCCCCACAGAGTCTGGCTTGACTGGGTACTGAGTAGCTATTATTCAGTGGTGGTTATTGGGGAGGATTACAGTCAATGAGAAACTGGATATGAGTCAACAGTGTGCCCTTTTTGCCAATAAGGCTAACAGCATATTGGGCTGCATTAGTAGAAGCATTGCCAGCAGATCGAGGAAAGTGATTATTCCCCTCTATTTGACACTGGTGGAGCCACATCTGGAGTATTGTCCAGTTTTGGGCCCCCCACTACAGAAAAGATGTGGACCGATTGGAGAGAGTCCAGCAGAGGGCAACAAAAATGATCAGGGGGCTGGGGCACAAGATTTATGAGCATAGGTTGAGGGAACTGGGCTTATTTAGTCTGCAGAATTGAAGAGTGAGGGGGGATTTGATAGCAGCTTTCAATTACCTGAAGGGGGGTTCCAAAGAAGATAGAGCTCGGCTGTTCTCAATGGTGGCATATGACAGAACAAGGAGCAATGGTCTCAAGTTGCAGTGGGGAGGTCTAGGTTGGATATTAGGAAAAACTATTTCACTAGGAGGGTGGTGAAGCACTGGTGTGGGTTACCTAGGAAGGTGATGGAATTTCCATCCTTAGAGGTTTTTAAGGCTCGGTTTTTAAGGCCGACAGCAATTCTGGGCCCCAGGGCAGAACTGTCAATGGGCCCCCACACACGCATAAGCCGTGCCCGTGCGGACAAAGTCCACCTGACATTTGGATGGTGCTGCGCCTGCGCTGGCTGGTGCCCAGTGAGCTGCTGGCTGCATTACTGTGCGCGGTCTTCTGGCACGGCCAGGGCTTCCACATGCCCGCCCGGTAGGGTTGCCAGCTGTCTAATCGCACAAACCCAAAGACCCTTGCCCCGCCCCTTCTCCGAGTCCCCGCCCCTGCTCACTCCATCCCCCCTCTCTCCGTCGCTCACTCTCCCCCACCCTCACTCACTTTCACCAGGCTGGGACAGGGAGTTGCGGTGTGGGAGGGGGTGCGAGGTCATGCTCTGGGAGGGAGTTTTGTTGAGGGAAGGGGTGAGGAGTTGGGCTCTGGGAGGGAGTTTGGGTGCGGGAGGGGTTGTGAGGTCAGGCTCTGGGAGGGAGTTTGGTTGCAGGAGGGGATGCAGGGTGCAGGCTCTGGAAGGGAGTTTGGGTGTGGGCGGGGGTATAGGCTCTGGATAGACTAGGCAGCTCCTTGCCTGGCATGCTGGCTTTTGTGAATTTCAGTTTAAGGTACCTATCTCTTCCCATTCATTGTATAGGAGTCTAGGCACTTACCTCAGACTTTGTGAATTGTAGTGATTTTCTAGGTGCCTAAAAATTAGGTGCTGTGATGCTCTTCATCACAACACCTAACTCCTTATGTGCATATAGGCCTTAATCTCTCTCTGCTTCAGTTCCCCATCTGTAAAATTGGGTTAACAGCATTTTGCTTCCTCACAGTCGTGTTGTAAGGAAAAAAATACATTAAAGATTGTGAGGCACCATCAGAAACTATGGTGATATGGGCCATATAAGTACTTAAAAGCTAGAAATAGGTTTGATTCATCACTACATCCAAATTTACGCTAGTGTAACTCCAACAATGCAACATAGACAATAAGCAAAGACAATAGAGTGTTTCATTTAAAAATGTATGATGGGAAAATTAGACCTTATAAATGAATAATTAGAGAATATCACATTATTAACACTAATGCTGGGATTTACAAAGTGACCTAAGGGATTTTGACACTCAGTTCAAATTAATTTTATTTGGGAATTTTGCATCTACATCCCTGGGGCAGCATTGAAAATCTCAGCCTAAATGTTTTAAATGATCCAGCAAGAGATTATATTATGTGGAAGAAAATGTATGATCTTGTAAATGCAGACCAGTGTATACCCATACTGCTGCTGTCCATGCAGTGGTTGACTGGTGATGTGTCGTAGAGCATTGCAGTATGACAAGCCAAGCAGTCATTTTCCTGGTTGAGACAAGATGGCTGAGGTGATATCTTTTATTGAACCAACTTTTGTGGTGAGAGATGTGACGGGTTGCCCCCCATTAAGATGCCACATGATGAGCTGAGGTACCACTGAGCCCACCTGTTCTGCCAGCATGGACCCCCTTTTTACCTGTCTTGCTGAGCCAGGCTCTTAAGGTTCCTCCACAGGCAGGGTCACACCCAATTGCAGAATGACACAGACACTGAGATCAGCTCTGGGAAGACTTAAGGGAGTTGTCCCAGCACTCAGGTGCCCACCTCCCTTGGGGTGCAGACCCAAAGGTATATTATGAATCCGCCTCCTCCCTCAATGTGGAGGAAGGTATGCACAGCCTCCCCTCCCCCAATTATGAATTGCACAAACTGGGTTATATTATAATCAAGAAATGTTTATTAACTATAAAAGGTAGATTTTAAGTGGTTAAAGAGGTAGCATACAGAACAAAGCAGATTACTAAACAAATAAAATGAAACATGCAAACTAAGCTGGGGTGCGGGCTCTAGGCTGGGGCAGGGGTTGGGGTGCAGGAGGAGGTCAGGGGGTCGGTGCTTACCTTGGGTGGTTCCTGAAAGCGACCAGCACACCCCTCTGGCAGTGGCTCCTATGTGGGGGGCCCAGGGGGTCTCCACGCACCTCTGCCCGCAGGCACCACCCCCACAGCTCCTATTGGCCACAGTTCCTGGCCAATGGGAGCAGTGGAATCAGCACTCGGTCTGGGGGCAGCGCATGGAGACCCCCTCCCCAGGGGCCACAGGGACATGCTGGCCACTTTCAGGAGTGGCACAGAGCAAGGGCAGGAAGAAAAAGGGCCCTTTTAAATCGCCCAGGCCCCTGGGCAGTTGCCCCCTTTGCTCCCTCTCCCCCCCATTGGCAGGTCTGCCCTGGCCCAACTGTGCCATGTCCTTCATACCTAAATTTAAACTGATGCACAGGGGCTCTATGCAGGGAATGTGAACCAACTGAATAGTCTGCAAAATCCTGCCCTCCAGTTTTTTAGTGGAATAAGGGTAGTTCCATTGCCAGTTATGTCACTGTAACCATGAAGGCTCAAACAAGATTTGCCGCTGTGTGTGGATCCATTGGCCTTGTCACCATTTATGGGATAAAATAAACCTCCCCCCCCCCCCCCCCCCCCCCCCCCCCCCCCCCCCCCCCCCCCCCCCCCCCCNCACAGAGATCATTTATGCAGCATCCATGGGGAGGAAAAGTCTTTCTGCACTGATTATTGAACTACCTATGTCACTAAAACATATTGTTTTTGCTGTGTTTGAGCCATATATGGTTGTGTATCTCTCAAGGTTTTCAATGACTAACAAAAAACATTTTAATTTTTTTTCACTTCAGAAAATATTTTATTGAGAGCCAGATTGTCCCCTGTTTGAGTGCACTGGGACATAGATTCAGGGAGTCTTCCTCCCGCCTCACAGTGCCCACTTCTAACCCCAAAGAAAGTAAAAAAAGCAATGCTGAGCTTTCAGTGCTATTTGGGACTAAAGAAAAGGAACAACTGGGGAGGATTTCTCTGTTGTGGGAGGGGAAAGAGCCCCAAATTTGTCACCTCATTGATTTTATTTGAAAAATGATAAATTATTTTGTGTCTGTGCGATATTAGAGAGAAAGAGTGTGAGTGTAGGGAAGAAGATATTGTCACAGGCAGATTATGGAAAGTCTTGAAAAGCAGCTGCACTGGCCTGCAGCTTGAGACCTCAGGTATTATTACTCACAAGTTAGACCACTTACAGCTTCGGCTCAACTCTTCTCCCCCCAGTTCAGCTCTTGCTTCTAAGTGTTTCCCAGTGTCTCTTTGGGTGGGGAGGCAGAGGAGAACCTCAATGATGTCACTCCCCTGCCTTATATAGCTCTTGTGTAAGGCGGGAACCCTTTGACTTCCAGTGGAAAAATACTGACATTCCAACGTGGGGGTCCCGTACCAGGTCACTTGGACCCATATCTCTTCAGGGCTGTGGCAGCGATTGTTTGCAGGCTGTCTGAAGTGTCCACAGGAAGACTAAACCCTTTCACAGTCCATTGTCTTTGCTAATGGGCCATCAGCCCTGTCTGTCTTTTTCATTGTACCTGAGGGGCTAGTTGGGGGTGACACCCAAAGTAACACATTTGAAATACAGCTACATAGTCAATATTCCTAACTCCAGATACAGAAATGATACAGGCCTACAAATTGGATAATCACATTCCGTAAATCATAACTTTCCAATGATATGAGCCATCTCGCATAAAGTATATCTCAGTTATGCCATATCCATATCATAAGCATATTTCCATAAAGAATATGGAGTGTAATGTCACAAGAGACACAAGCTTTCAAGCCCCACAGAGCTCTTCTTCAGGTCTTGGAAAGGTACTCCCAGAGTTACAGCAAAATGCAAGGTGGAACAGATTGTTTAACATAAGTAGTTAGCACATACTGCAATGAACCATTTAAGGTAGAGTGGCCTGTAAACACCTCTGCAGTCATAGGACAAAAAGAGGGGGTTAGTGGGCTACAGATCTTGGCAATAAGCCATAACCCACTAACCCATTATTTTTATTTTGTGACTGCAGAGATGTTAATGGGCCATTCTACCTTGAATAGTCCATGTGACCAGGGGAGAGAGGGGAGCAGGAGGAAGGGAGGGAAAGATACTTGCCTCTCATGAGTGGTTCCTACCAGCTAGGTGCGATCCTGCACTCTTTCTTTTTTATGTTCCCAGAGCCCCCTGTTGGCAGTTGCCTTCATCAGGCAGGTCTTCAGCAGCTCAGCCCACTGGCTAAGTCACACAAAGATACACAAGGGAACCCTTTCCAGGATAATACAATCCAACAAAAAATTGGCCTTCTCAAAGTTTTCAGCCCTGTCTCCTGGCCTATTTAAACTCTAGCCCCGTCTCGGGCTCCAAAACAAATCTTGTCCCCTTCTTGGGGCTTGGGCCACTCTGCCAGTTGCCAGTGGGGGGACACGGGCCTGCCCATTACTCTGGGTGTCAAGCCAGAAACCTTACAAGTAGCAGCCATGTGCTGTTTTCTTTGCTAGTTGCTACTGCTGCATTCCCTGGGCTGCTTCCCACTCTGTCCCATCACCTTTTTGGGTTCGCTGTCTGCTCCCTGTTTAAGCAGGGTCTCCACTAGGCCGCCTTGACTAGAGAGTTTCTCAGTCTCTGTCCTGATTTCACAGGGTCTTCCCTCAGGCCTCTTTGCCTGGAGAGCTTGTAACTGTCTCTGCCCCCCTTCAGTCAGGGTTCTCTCTCCAAGGCCTCTGCACCTGGAAAACTTCACAGTCCTATCCCTGCTTGAGTAGGGTTTCTCTCCAGTCTCTTTACCCATGGAATCTCAGTCTTCCACTCCTTCTTTACCTTTCTGGTCCCAGCCAGTGACTGCCCTGCTCAGGCCCTGTATCTCCCTTTAAATGAGCCAGCTGAGCTCTGATTGGCTTCACTGCAGCCTTTCTAGGAAGGTCGGGAGGAACCACCTTCACTGCTCCTTTTCCTGGAGCTCGGTGTGGTAGGACTGCAAGGCCTCCAACAGGGAGCATCAAAGGGCCTGGTACAGCCTGTCACAGTCGTTTACAATATGTGCTAACTACTTATGCTAAACAATCTGTTACACCTTGCATTTTGCTGTGACGCTGAGAGTACCTTTCTGAGACCTGAAGAAGAGCTGTGTGTGCCTCGAAAGCTTCTCTCTCTCACCAACAGAATTTGGACCAATAAAAGATATTACCTCACCTACCTTGTCTCTCTAATATCCTGGCACCGACACAGCTACAACTGGTTAGTCTTTAGTCAAAATTGACAAATGGGCATTGCGGATATAAGTGAACTGAAAATGTACAAATGTGTTACCTTGAAGAAAACATTAATACTTAGGAGGCCTTGAAAGATCTTTGCTGATATGTCACTGAGAAAAGCGAATTAAATCTATAATGCAGTCCTAGTTCAGGTCAATGGAGTGGCTGGCTTACACTTTATCATTAATGTGGGTGAAAAGTTTGTTGTTCCTAGACAAATGCACTCCTGCATCACTGCACTCGTACCTGCTAATCCTCTCATAGAGTCAGTGCAGCTCCTGTCTCAGAAGTCTTATTGGAGAAGAAAAGTATTTTATCTCTGTAGTTGTAGGTATGAGGCTGGAATACATTATAAACATTCTATTCCATTGATTCCCATTGAAACACAGAAATGGAGTGCAGGTGATAGTGGTTGGAGCTTTGACATTAACATTTCCTATGGCACTAGCTCACCCTCAAGCCTTTAGACATTTTCGATTTTATTGCCTTATACTGTACTTGCTTCTTGACTAATTCTGTTAGTGCCTGATCCTGCAAGTTGTTGAACACTCAGCACCCTCAACTCCAATGGGAATTGGATTTAGTAGTAAGATCACATTTTGAATGTTTACTAAACTATATGGAGCAGGGGTGGGCAAACTTTTCAGGCTGAGGGCCATATCTGTGTAGGGAAATTGTATGTAGGGCCGGGGCAGGGGGTTGGGGTGTGGGAGGGAGTGTGGAGTGTGGGAGGGGGTGTGGTGTGAAGGAAGGGGCTCAGGCAAGGGATTGGGGCAGAGGAGGAGTGCGGGGTGTATGAGGGGGCTCAGGGAAGGGGGTTGGGGTGCAGGAGGGGTGCAGAGTGCAGGAGGGGGCTCAGGGCAGGGGTGCAGGAGCGGTGCGGACTGTGGGAGGGGGCTCAGGGCAGGGAGTTGGGGTGCAGGAGGGGTATGGCAGGGGGCTTAGCGCAGGGGGTTGGGGTGAAGGAGAGGTGCGGGGTGTACAAGAGGGCTCAGGGCAGGGGGTTGGGGTTCAGGGGGGTGCAAGGTGCAGGCAGGGGGCTTAGGGCAGGGAGTTGGGGGGTGGGGTACAGGAGGGGTTTGGGCTCCGGCCCGGCACCACTTACCTCAAGTGGCTCCGGGGTGGCAGTGGCGCACACCGGGGTCAGGGCAGGCTCCCTGCACGCCTGCCCTGTCCCCGGCCCCGCACCACTCCCGGAAGTGCTGCAGCCCCTGGGGGAGGGGGAGCGGAGGGCTCTGCGTGAGCTACCCTTGCCGCACCTCCAGGTACCTCCCCCGAAGCTGCCATTGCTCGCGGTTCCCTGTTCCTAGCCAATGGGAGCTGCGGGGGGAGGTGCCTGGAGGCAAGGGCAATGCATGGAGCCCTCTGCCCCCCCACCTGGGGGCCACAGGGACGTGGTGCCGGCGGCGCCATGGGGCGGATCCAAAGCCCTGAGGGGCCGGATCCGGCCCGTGGGCCGTACTTTGCCTACCCTTGATATAGAGTGAATACAGAAGGAATTCAGATATAAAACACCTAAACTCTCCTCCACCCTTTCCCCAGATGCTATCACTTGCAATTTTACTAAAAGCTTAAAATAAATGTTACTTTTTTAATGTTACAGCATTTAGTTGCAAAAAAAAAAAAAAGAGAGAAAGAAAGAAAAAGAAAAAACAGCTGCTGACCTACTTGTCCTTCTAGAGTTGCCAATTTTGTTTGGACGTATTCCTGGAGGTTTCATCACATGACATAATCTTTCATTAAAGATTAATCTTTAATTCCTGGAGACTCCAGGACAATCCAGGAGGGTTGGCAACCGTATGTCCTTCTTTCCAAAGAATACCTGATAGTTTACAAATATTGATTTTGATGTTTACTTTAAAATGTCTTTTGTGTATACTGTGGTGGTTCTACACTCCTGACCCAGGCAGAACTCCAGTTGACTTGAATAGGACTTCTGGCTAGGGGAAGACTGCAGGAACAGTTTCTGACATACTGGCTATCCATGATATCTTTCCCAATTAACTTTGTCCCTCCTGAGGCTTAAAGGGGTCTATCTAGCAGGGGCTCTGAGCACTTCTGTAGAAACTCTGAAGTAGATCTAATCTGGGTCTGTTGCTAATAAGTGGCTATTATAAATGTATATTTTACACACTCACACCCACACACAGTCCCTCACTATGTTAAAACAATATTATTAATAAAGCATTCAGCAATTAAGAAATGACCCCGGCCAGTTCTAGCCTCTTCTCCCAGTCACCTCACCCAAACAGTTCCTGTCTCTCCTTCCCCTCAACCTCCCAGTCCTAGCCTCCCCACACCAGTGACCACTGCACTTCATGTTGCCAAATATTGTCTTATGGTTAACTTGTGTCCCCCTGTTTCTTTCATCCATCTCTTGTCTTTTTTGTTATGTGTCTATACAATGCCTAGTAGAGTGCGTCTCTGGTCTATGATAGGTTCCTAGGTGCTACTGTAATAAATAAAACAACAACAACAACAGAAAAAAAGACGAAAAAATTCAGTGGGTTTTCTCATTTTGTGTAATTCACATGCCTACCTCTCACCTGTTTTATGCCCCATTAAGGTTGCTGTTTGGAAGGCTCACACATACTCTATACTTCAGGAGTGGCCAAATTGTGCCTCTTTTACCGTTAAAGTGTGGCTCGCGGAGCCCCGCACAGCTCCCCTCATTCTCCACCTACCAGACTGGGGGAGGGGAGCTCGGGACCTCTGCCTTGCAGTGGGGTAGTGGAGTAGGGGCTTTTGCCCAGTAGGGAGGGGGGTTTGGTGGCTTCAGCCCTGTGATGTGGACCTGCTGGAGCTCGGGGATTCAGCAGGAGTGGGGCTGAAGCCCCGAGCCCCATCAGGCCCCTTCCATGTGGATTAAGCCCCGAGCCCTGGCAGGCATGCCCCGGCTCTCGAACTTCTGAAGATTGCCGTATGTGGCTTGGAGGATCAGTAAGTTTGGCCACCTCAGCATAGTTTGTCCTTATATGACATAAGAACATAAGAACGGCCGTACCGGGTCAGACCAAAGGTCCATCTAGCCCAGTATCCTGTCTACCGACAGTGGCCAATGCCAGGTGCCCCAGAGGGAGTGAACCTAACAGGCAATGATCAAGTGATCTCTTTCCTGCCATCCATCTCCACCCTCTGACAAACAGAGGCTAGGGACACCATTCCTTACCCATCCTGGCTGATAGCCATTAATGGACTTAACCACCATGAATGTATCCAGTTCTCTTTTAAATGCTGTTATAGTCCTAGCCTTCACAACCTCCTCAGGTAAGGAGTTCCACAAGTTGACTCCACATTTTAAAAAGTAGAGAAAAAGAACATGCTAATAAATTCTCCTGCAATGCAGAAAAAATAAAACACATAATCCAAGCATATAGGTAATAGTTTATTCTTAGAACTGCAAAACTGTCGAGATCACTTTGCAATTCTTTTTTGACTGAAATGAAAATGGTATGAAACCTAAGCTGTCATTCTCAGCTTCCCTTGAGAGATTCAAAACTAAATGCAGCTTAAGGCCTTACCTAGAAACACTAGAAGCCTTTAGTTTTAACCATCTTGCTTCAGAAACATAATCCCTTTGTTTCTTAAATTAGTTTAAAAGTAAATTAAAGTAATATTTATTGTCCCTCTTTAAATGTCAATTCCCTTTTAAAAAAATCAAGGGTATTTCTGTAATTTCATGCATTTAATTGAAGTATGTAAGCAAATGTCACTGTGATTGTAAAGGATATTCAGTTTGGCCCAAAACAGAACCTTTTACTGAGCCGTCCTTGCTTACTGACTTGCATCCAACTCCATTCCTTTGGGGGCTGTTACCACTACTTCATCTCCCAAGCATTCCGTCTATACTGACAACACTCAAAGGGGAAAAAATAGCTATTTTACTAGTCACCATAACTCTTTGAACAGAATGTCAGTATTGATCCACATTTCTTCAGTGTTTTTAATATGGATTCTAGTTGCTGGGATTAGGGTTGTGGTTTCTTAGAAATCTTGTGCTGAATCTTGCATTTAATTATACAAGAGTGTATGCATGTAGCATCAAAGGCCACTGCTTTGAAAGGAGTCTCCCACTTTTGTGCCAAGAGCACATTACATTCCCCGGACTGCAAATCTATATTGATAAACTAGTCAAAGAGCTACTAGAAAAAATAATCTCTTTCCAAAAGGAAAACCACAGTTGGATTTCCTATATAAGTGATATGACAAAATTGAAACCTTTTATCCAGAATTCCCCATCCCAAGAAAACACTGATGTTTATTATAGAAATAGAACCTGGACATGAACCACTCCTGATCTGTGCCTTGGTTGTTCAAAATAAACTGAAGCCCTGTTGATTCAGCCCATCTCTAAATAACAGAGGAACATCCCAGACAGTGGGAGGAACAGATTATTTACTAAATATTTTAAGATCAGTACAATAGATGGGGGAAGGATTTGTAGTTACATTTGTGTCATACTAAGGGCTGCTTAGATAGCAGCAAAAAATCCTCTTGGATATAGTGATGTGGTGAGGGCTCAGCATACTGCATTTCACCAGGTATGATGTCAGGATGGAAATCAGAAAAGATGATGCTTTCTATGTCTTTAGTGTTAGGTTGTAAATGTTTTTTCAAGTTGCCTTTGATACAATCACATGCTTTGTATATTGTGTTATGAAATGGAATATAGGAGTGCACAAACATACTCCATGGTCCAGGCATTCCGATTCTCTATTAAAGAAATGATCCAGCAAGAGATTATATTATGTGAAAGAAAATGTATGATCTTGCAAATGCAGACCAGTGTATACCCATACTGCTGCTGTCCATGCATTGGTTGACTGGTGATGTGTCGTAGAGCATTGCAGTATGACAAGCCAAGCAGTCATTTTCCTGGTTGAGACAAGATGGCTGAGGTGATATCTTTTATTGAACCAACTTTTGTGGTGAGAGATGTGACGGGTTCCGATTCTCTATTAAAGAAATGACCCATTCAGTCTAGGTGAATGATATGGGGACATCATCAGATAAAAAAACATATAGTTTCCTAATCTAAATTATTAATTTTTATTTAAAGATTACTAAATAGCCTCTTCATATTTTAATTCAGTTTACTTTTGCAATTCTCCCAGTTTAGACAATGAAAATATATTTGTCAGCTTTAATTTATCATCAGTTTCTAGACAATTTCACTTTCAGCTTCTCAGCCACTAATGCAATACTGAAATGTCTGAAGTTGCAAACAGTGTCAAGTAATAGGTCATGCTTGTTGTACGAAGGAAAAAAAATATCCATTGAATTTAAAAATAAAGTCAGGGGAAAATTTGAATTGGTCATAGGCTTTATAAAAGTCTGCTTTTTACAAAAAAACAGAATATAGGACTTCAGTGAACTTCCTGGGTCACTGAGTTTCATTCCCTGCTGTCTCAAATAATCCCATCACAAATCCCTTTTATAAATTTAATAAACTCCATCTGAAAACTGGTAAAGTTTGTCCCCACAACTACTATTGGAAGGCTGCTCCAGAACCTCACTCTTCTGATAATCAGAAGCCTTCTTCTAATTTCCAGCCTAAATGTATTCATAGCCAGTTTATATCCATTTGTTCTTGTACTGATATTGCCCTTTAGCTTAAATAGCTCTTATCCCTCCCTGGTATTTGCTCCTTCATTTTGGACCAGGATTTACCTGAGAGCACACCTATAATATAAGTTAAGAGCAAGATAGGAGCAAGACTCCCCTGGGAGAACAACATGATGGGGAAAGTAGTCCAGGAGAGCTGGCTGTATTTTAAAGAATTCTTATTGAGGTTGCAGGAAAAAAACATCCCGATGTGTAGAAAGAATAGTAAATATGGCAGGCGACCAGCTTGGCTAAACAGTGAAATCCTTGCTGATCTTAAACGCACAAAAGAAGCTTACAAGAAGTGGAAGATTGGACAAATGACCAGGGAGGAGTATAAAAATATTGTTCAGGCATGCAGGAGTGAAATCAGGAAGGCCAAATCACACTTGGAGTTGCAGCTAGCAAGAGATGTTAAGAGTAACAAGAAGGGTTTCTTCAGGTATGTTAGCAACAAGAAGAAAGTCAAGGAAAGTGTGGGCCCCTTACTGAATGAGGGAGGCAACCTAGTGACCGAGGATGTGGAAAAAGCTAATGTACTCAATGCTTTTTTTGCCTCTGTCTTCACGAACAAGGTCAGCTCCCAGACTGCTGCACTGGGCAGCACAGTATGGGGAGAAGGTGACCAGCCCTCTGTGGAGAAAGAAGTGGTTCGGGACTATTTAGAAAAACTGGACGAGCACAAGTCCATGGGGCCGGATGCGCTGCATCCGAGGGTGCTAAAGGAGTTGGCGGATGTGATTGCAGAGCCATTGGCCATTATCTTTGAAAACTCATGGCGATCGGGGGAGGTCCCGGATGACTGGAAAAAGGCTAATGTAGTGCCCATCTTTAAAAAAGGGAAGAAGGAGGATCCGGGGAACTACAGGCCAGTCAGCCTCACCTCAGTCCCTGGAAAAATCATGGAGCAGGTCCTCAAGGAATCAATTCTGAAGCACTTAGAGGAGAGGAAAGTGATCAGGAACAGTCAGCATGGATTCACCAAGGGCAAGTCATGCCTGACTAACCTAATTGCCTTCTATGAGGAGATAACTGGGTCTGTGGATGAGGGGAAAGCAGTGGATGTGTTATTCCTTGACTTTAGCAAAGCTTTTGATACGGTCTCCCACAGTATTCTTGCCGGCAAGTTAAAGAAGTATGGGCTGGATGAATGGACTATAAGGTGGATAGAAAGCTGGATAGATCGTAGGGCTCAACGGGTAGTTATCAACGGCTCCATGTCTAGTTGGCAGCCGGTTTCAAGCGGAGTACCCCAAGGGTCGGTCCTGGGGCCGGTTTTGTTCAATATCTTCATTAATGATCTGGAGGATGGCGTGGACTGCACTCTCAGCAAATTTGCAGATGACACTAAACTGGGAGGAGTGGTAGATACGCTGGAGGGTAGGGATAGGATACAGAGGGACCTAGACAAATTATAGGCGTGGGCCAAAAGAAACCCGATGAGGTTCAACAAGGACAAGCGCAGAGTCCTGCACTTAGGACGGAAGAATCCCATTCACTGTTACAGACTAGGGACCGAGTGGCTAGGCAGCAGTTCTGCAGAAAAGGACCTAGGGGTTACGGTGGACGAGAAGCTGGATATGAGTCGACAGTGTGCCCTTGTTGCCAAGAAGGCTAACGGCATTTTGGGCTGTATAAGTAGGGGCATTGCCAGCAGATCGAGGGACGTGATCGTTCCCCTCTATTCGACATTGGTGAGGCCTCACCTGGAGTACTGTGTCCAGTTTTGGGCCCCACACTACAAGAAGGATGTGGAAAAATTGGAAAGAGTCCAGCGGAGGGCAACAAAAATGATTAGGGGGCTGGAGCACATGAGTTATGAGGAGAGGCTGAGGGAACTGGGATTGTTTAGTCTGTAGAAGAGAAGAATGAGGGGGGATTTGATAGCTGCTTTCAACTACCTGAAAGGGGGTTCCAAAGAGGATGGATCTAGACTGTTCTCAATGGTACCAGATGAGAGAACAAGGAGTAATGGGTGGAAAAAACTTTTACCTGGAAAAAATTGTTATTTCTCCTCCCACCAAGAGAATAATTTTGCCATAAATCTGGCTCCTGCTTCTATGTTTCTTGACTAGTATTCATTATGTCCATCTCTTGGTGTCTTGCCTGAGCTGCCTACTAGCTGATACTCAGAAGAGAACTGGCTACAACTCTGTCACCATCTGTAGCAGGTTTCAACTGAAGACAAATTTATTTAAACAATTAATTGATTGTAGTTGAAATTTGCTCTAGTATTTAACAGGAGATGTAGTTAATTCTATCCTGAATAGCCACCAAGCCAGCCAGATGAGTACAGGTCTGTCACATCTTAGGCGCATTTAACATGTGCGATTTCAGCTTTATGCGGTCGGCAAAAACAAGAAAAAAACAAAAAAAAAAGAGAAAAATAACAATTTAAATACTGTTTCTGTAGGGCGGGCGATTCTGCCCGCGATTACACTCAATGTAATTTTGACTATATGCGGTTTTCGCTTTAGGCGCTGACCGCGGAACGTAACCCCAGCGTAAGATGAGACAGACCTGTAGTTGATGGCCTCAACTGGATGTGAAGTAGGAAGGTGGAAAAGATGGAAAAACAACATGGTGGGGGTCTGAGTCCTTCCTTAAAATGATAGGAGGGGAGAGATTAGGTCTAAACCTGAAAGACCTATCAATCATAGATCTTATGTATGTTATTGTGAGCCAGTGAAGTGATGGGGCTGGAGTCAAAGTTGAAATTTCAGCCTAGATGTAAAACTATTTGGCCTTTGTGCATAGTGAATTATATAGCTATTGACCTAGATATAAATGAATCAAGTCTATGAGAGAGTTTATTCACTAAATGTGAGGTAGGTGAAGTTCTGAGGCAACTATTTATGTTATTAACAAAGCTCACTCTCATAGCTTTTACAATATATTGTCAATAAAAGGAGTTCTGAATGTGTGGAATATAAATTATATTCCTCCAACTCATGGTATTTCTACATTTTATATATATATATGAAAATGAAAATTCTGATAGTAATTCAAAACATACTATAGATTTTTAAACTACACAAACATATTTTGTAAATATTGCAAGATAAATTTATTTTTATGTTTTTGCTAACTTTTTAAAATTATAATTATATTGTTTTTGGTATATAGCTCCCTATTGCAGCTTAAACAATGTCCCAAAGAATGGCGGAACTGTAAATAAAACAGCAGGTTCAACTGGAAGTAAAGTGCACTACTACTGCAAGCCTGGATATAGAATGATTGGCCATAGTAATGCAACTTGTAGACGTCACCAGAATGGCCTGTATCAATGGGATTATCCTGCCCCGCTCTGCCATGGTAAGATATTGTATTGCTGTTATACATGTTTCCATCGTTTATCTCTAAAAATCTGTTACAAAATCAGAACACAGTCTTGCACAATCTTGCAGATACTTATCCATGAACGCAGTGGGCTTACTCATGTATATAAATTTACTTATGTGTAGGGTGACCAAATGTCCAGTTTTTGAAGAGACAGTCCCCTATTTAAGCCCTCGTGCAGGTGTCCCGACTTCTTCTTAAAAATGGACAAATTGTCCCATATTTTCTGTCTCCCCAACCCCATTAGTACTGGCAGGTCCTACTGCTGGCTGGATCCCTGCTCACCAGCTGCCCGCCCACCAGCGGTGAGTGGTGGGTCCAGTGGCCGATGATGGGGGTGGGTGTGCAAGGCTGGTGGTGTGGCAAAGCTGCAGCCCCCGCTGTGTGCCAGCTCTCAGCCAGCAGGGCCCCACCTCCCATCCCATTTCCATCTGGCACTGGCTGTGCGCTGTGAGCTGTAGATGCTGGTGTGTGCGGGCAGTCACCAGGTGGCGGCCGGTTATATGTTGCCTCTGCTGTCCACCCATCAGCCCTTTACGTGGTCCCCATCTCGCTGTCCTCTCCCTTCTTTGTCCCTTTGCCCCCCACCCAGCCCTGCTGCTCCTCCATATCCCCCCCAGCAGGGTGCATCCCACTCCCAGCGCTGTGCGGAGAACCAGCCCCTGGTCGGAGTGCTCAGCTCACCAGGAGCCTGGCCAGCAGGCTTCTTCCTTCTCCCACTGCCTCTGGCTGGGCCAGAGCCCTTGAAAAGCCCAAGTCCCTCCGTCCTGGGAAAAACAACATTCCTCTGTGAACCCTAAAGCCTTAAAAATAAGAAGGTAAATAAAAAGAATCCAACTATGCAGTATTTCCTTTTAACAGGGGCTCAGTCAACTTGATGTTAATTTGAACGTTTGTACTGCATAGTTCTGATAGATTGCCGTTGAACTCACTTGAATACAAGTAATTTTACCAGGTATTCAGCAGAGGGAAATATAGTAAACCTACTATGTGCCTAAATGGGGACAAAAACTTGAAGGTTGTGATGCTATATTGTTATATAGCAAATGGAAAATAAATCTAGAGAACTCAGTAATGTGGTTAAATCCAAAAGGTTCACATCTCCAAGCGTAATTATATTGATCACTACATGCAAGAGAATGAACTACAGGCTCATGGAACAGCAGGCTGCAATTGTATGTTTTAAGCATTTAACTGATCCAGTGCAATGTTCAGAACTCCCACCATACAAACAGGAACTTGGAGTAGACCTACCTGGGACCAACCCTAGGACACAGCTCACTTCTGAATCATCGTGTGTGTGTGTGTGTGTGAGTGACTGGAACTGGGAGCTGGCTGGGCAAGGGGTGATGGGGAGAGACTGGCAGATAGAGATGGAGACTGGGGCTGGCTGGGCAAAGTGACTGAGAGTAGGAGCTAGTGAGAGAAAGGAGACTGAGGCTGGACAAGAAGCTAGGGGACGGACTGGAGACTGGGAAAAGAAGTCTGCAGGGAGTCTGAGATGTGGAGTGGAGGTGGGACAGTCTAAGGTCATATGAGGGACCTGATGTGGAGGGACTGAAAGTCAGGATAAGATGAAGCCTAGGACTAAGCTGAAGAGCAAGGAGATGGAGACTAGGACTGGTTGGGCAAGGAGACTGGGACTAGGAGGAGGAGCCTGGAGATGGAGACTGAGATTAGGATGAGGAGGTGTCGTGGGGGTGAAGAGAGGTGAGACTGAGATGAGGATCCAGGTATAGGTAGGAAAGTGGCAGGATGGGGAGAAAGACAGGCTGGAGGGCAAAGGGACAGAAGGTTCTATAGCCACTATATCACATTCCCCTCCAGAACCTGGAACTGCACCCAAGATTCCTGAATCAGCAAATATCTGTGAAAACCACTGGCAGATTGTGTCTCCTCACCCTCTCTTGTTTATCCACATAGAGGAAGACAACCTACTACTGTTATCAGTTACTGTTAGCTCAAGAGGCAGAGGTCTGTATGTGAATCTAACCATTCCAATCCTGCTGATGAACCATGTGGGTGTCAATATGGTTCCATCTGATGGAATTTCTGGGGTTTTTTCAGTTATTTTTAAACCTAGGAAACTGAACATAGAAACTGTGTTAAAAGAACATTAAGATTATAAATACAAGATTTACGAAGTTAGGGAATGCCCCAAGGCTTGTCATCACCTTGGCCTGCCCCTCTTCTCAGTGCAGCATAACTTCAGTGTTTACTAGTTTTCTTCTACATTTAGAACACTACTCCACCAGTGGTGGAGAGAAATTGGCTTTCCCCAAGATGTCTTTGAAAAATATACCTAAAAATAGGTAATTGTGTATATGTTGATTGGAGCAGATTTGAATGAGAAGGGGGAAAGCGGTTCTTTGCTTTGCTGCACAGGATCCAGGAAGGTGTTCTCAGGTTTGAGGGACAGCATGGCAGATTTCAGAGTAGCAGCCGTGTTAGTCTGTATCAGCAAAAAGAACAGGAGTACTTGTGGCACCTTAGAGACTAACAAATTTATTTGAGCATAAGCTTTCGTGGGCTACAGCCCACTTCTTTGGATGCATAGAATGGAACATACAGTAAGAAGATATTTATACTTACAGAGAACATGAGAAGGTGGAAGTAGCCATACCAACTGTAAGAGGCTAATTAATTAAGAGAAGCTATTAACAGCAGGGGAGAAAAACTTTTGAAGTGATAATCAAGATGGCCCATTTCGGACAGTTGACACGAAAGTGTGAGGCTGCTTCAACATGGGGAAATAGATTCAATTAGTGTAATGACCGAGCCATTCCCAGTCTCTGTTCAAACCTAAGTTGATTGTATCTAGTTTGCATATCAATTCAAGTTCAGCAGCTTCTCGTTGGAGTCTGTTTTTGAAGCTTTTTTGTTGCAAAATTGCCACCTTAACGTCTGTCACTGAGTGATTAGAGAGGTTGAAGTGTTCTCCTACTGGTTTTTGAATGTTATGATTCCTGATGTCAGATTTGTGTCCGTTTATTCTTTTGCGAAGAGACTGTCCGGTTTGGCCAATGTACATGGCAGAGGGGCATTGCTGGCACATGATGGCATATATCACATTGGTAGATGTGCAGGTGAACGAGCCCCTGATGGCAGAATTTACAGAGAGTAGTAGAAGCAAATTAAGGGAGCAGATACACAGGAGGATACATAGAGTATGAAGGGGACATGAGCATAATGTGGAGATAGGAGTGAATATGTATAGGGCTTGAAGGTGAGGAAGAACAGCTTGAACATGATGCATAAGCAATGGATACCAGTGGAAAACAGGTCCAAAAATACAGGAAATTAACAATAATAAAGCTGAAGTTAAGATTGTAAATAAGTTTGTAGTAACACATTTCTGAAGAAAACACAATGGAATAAAAGCTCAGAAATTCAAAACTAACTGCACTTGGAACAAAACCTATGAAATTGCATAAATGCATTAACTCTGTCCTTGTGACTATACCATCCTGTGCAGTAGGGTCTGTATTGAATATTACATTATTATTAATAATGATGATTAATTATTACAACATTAATTTATAAGAATAAGGTATATACATTTACAATAAGATTTTATATGTAAAGAAGATATTTTTCAGAAATTTTGGAGAAACATATTTATCTTGCATGAAAACACACAAGTCCTCCTTGAAAACTTATAAGAGCCGGACATATTTGGCCCAGTTTATAGATATCAGCATGGGATATTTGCAAAGAAAAGTCCTTTATTTAAGTCTGAAATACCAGTAAAACTGATTCCACAGGGCTTAATTTATAATTAAACAACATGATTATGCAGCAAATAATGTTTGGAATCAAATTTGATTGTGTTTAAAAAAAAATGTAGTTCTTTTTCTGTACATGTAGTGCAACAGTTTCAATTTTCATGTAAACATATCTCTAATTTAGGTTAAGCTGTTAGGGTCAAATGGTATTTCCATTTCCAGTCTTTTTAAATGGAGACTCACCTAATAATGCTCTACATGCTGTATAAATAACTTGACTATCTTCCAAAAAATAACAATTTATTGTTATTACTGTTACTTTCAAAGCAACAGACAAGCATGAGCCACAGTGCATTCAAGATAATTGTAAATGGAGCAAATAACAACAGCTATAGTTAAAGTTGCTGAAACATTTTCATTATACCTCATATTATAGCACATCCTTGTGGCATTGAGAAGTGCAGCAGCCACTCAGCTTCAGTTTACCAGCTGGTCTTCTGCTGCTTCACCCACCCTCCCTGGGGTTGCAGAGACTTAGCCCTCTGGCTAGGTTACATATAGTTCTATCCCTTCTGGGGTACTCAAAGTCCAAAACAAACATGAAGCAAGTTAAACTTTTCCCATTCTTCTGAGAGATCTGCTAGGCATCAGTCTTCCCCAGCCCTAGTGTATAGCCAGCCTCTCTTCTCTCTACCTGCTCCCCTCCAATTGAGCAGGATTCTTCTTTCTAAGAAGATTCCAGCCTGCTCCCTGGAATCCTGCCTCTGCTCCAGGTGTCTCAATTTGGCTGACAGTCAATAGTCTATTAACACTTTCTGGTCTTGCATGGAGGCTTCTGTGCCCCATTACACCCCACTTTCTCATTGGATTATAACTTTCTTTTTTGGGGTTAAAATTTTGCAGGACTGATCTATACCCAAGGTTAATATTTGTAAAAAGTATATTTTACAAAAAAAAATAAAAAATGGGTTCAGATATTTTGGGGTATGAGGAGAGAAAAATACACTTTTTCCAGTTCTTAAAAAAAAAATCATAATGTTTTACACTAAAGCAGAAGGAGCAGAAAGGTGAAATTTGTCAGGGAGATAATCCTTAAGGTGGAAAGGTTCCTTTTACTGTCCCTGGAAATTTGTTGTTTTGTAATTTGGCCAAGTTACAGTTTTAAAAATGTTGCTCTGTCTGTATCATCTGTTGTCTCTTGTCTTTTACTTAGATTGTCAGCTCACTGGGCCAGGGACTGTCCTTTTGTGCTGTGTTTGTACAATGCGTAGCACAATGGCTCCTGGCCCATGACAGGACCTCGTAGGTTCAGTGGTAATACATATAGTAAATAATAATAAGGATGTTACCATTCATATATAGTTTGATTCCTATAGTAGCTACTTACAAGTCTATATCTCCTCTTGCGGACTACTGTGAGAGTTGAGGTTAGCTACAGATGACCTGTTTTTAAGATGAGAAGGCTGCTGGCAGGGCATTTTAACCAGAGGCCCTCAACTGTACTGTACATCCCCACTAGCTCAACATAAGAACATCCATACCGGGTCAGACCAAAGGTCCATCTAGCCCAGTGTCCTGTCTACCGACAGTGGCCAATGCCGGGTGCCCCAGAGGGAGTGAACCTAACAGGCAATGATCAAGTGATCTCTTTCCTGCCATCCATCTCCACCCTCTGACAAACAGAGGCTAGGGACACCATTCCTTACCCATCCTGGCTAATAGCCATTAATGGACTTAACCACCATGAATTTATCCAGTTCTCTTTTAAACGCTGTTATAGTCCTAGCCTTCACAACCTCCTCAGGTAAGGAGTTCCACAAGTTGACTGTGCGCTGCGTGAAGAAGAACTTCCTTTTATTTGTTTTAAACCTGCTGCCTATTAATTTCATTTGGTGACCCCTATTTCTTGTATTATGGGAATAAGTAAATAAATTTTCCTTATCTACTTTCTCCACATCACTCATGATTTTATATACCTCTATCATATCCCCCCTTAGTCTCCTCTTTTCCAAAATGAAGAGTCCTAGCCTCTTTAATCTCTCCTCATATGGGACCCGTTCCAAACCCCTAATCATTTTAGTTGCCCTTTTTTGAACCTTTTCTAGTGCCAGTATATTTTTTTGAGATGAGGAGACCACTAAATTAGTGAAACTTCAAGACAAAGCGTATCTGTTAACCAGGCTTTTGCTGAGAGGTTCTTGTAGAGAACCTTTCTTTTCTGGGTGCTGAGCGTGTGGCTACTTTCTTTAATGTTTTTAATATTCATTTTTGTATTATTTGGTTTTAGAGATATTCTGATAGGCCATTTTTAAAAACTGAAAAAATAAAAACATTTACTAACTTTTCTGATAAACGTCTATAAAGGCAAGCAAAATCCTCCTTGCCATGCGAGAGCACTCACTACATGCTCGGATTAAGCAGGATATATAATTCCATGGGCCTATAATAATGTCTGATTATAAAACAGACTTTCTGGCAGGGTGGTCATCGTATTGCCTGCTGGGCTACACAGGGGCTCTTTTGATAAGAAACACTGAGCAGCATCATTGAATTATCACACTTAGCAGTCTGGCAATACCTGACAGTTCCCTGGTAGAAAGGAGGTTGAGGTAAATGGGAACAGAATGATTTTTACTTAAAACAAAGTAAACTTTTTAAAAAAATAATGTTTGGTTAGAAGTAGGGTGAGAATCAACAATAGAATACTAGTGAGCTTTTTCAGAAACAACTAACGTGACTGTGTGAAAAGATATATGATCTGTATTTATAAATATTCAGTAATGGATCAAATTAATCTGCTTTAACTTCATTAAATTATGTGGAGTTACATCAGGGAAGAATTTGTTAAAAGTAACATGTCAATCAAAATACTGTGTGTGTGTGTGTGTGTGTGTGTGTTTTATTTATGTATAACAATTGCTATGGTATATATCATTGAAGTATCTGTGTTTTTATGTAGTGTGTTCACACACAGTATATGTGAATAGATTCGGGAAACCTGAAGGATTTATTTTATTTTTTTAAGAAGAGGAAAAGCTTTACTGTAGAAACAGAAGAATATTTTTGAGGGGGAACATTTATGAGCAATTGAAGTTGCATCCTACTTTCTAGGCAGTAAATAGGCTTTTCAGCTTGTGCTGATTATAGCCTCTTTGGAAGAAATATATCTTGCCGCAATACAAGAACAATGATGACAATTAAGGTTAAAGAACTATTCATTATTCACTCTCTGAATGCTCATAACCCAGCTGGAAATGTTCATACATAAGTACAAAGTGCATGTTGGTGGCACAGGCTGTAAGTTTCTTCTAATCACTGAGCTGAGAAATGTCTGGACCCATTCATTGAATTGGGCAATTTTCTTAGTCTGTTCTTAGTCATTTTAGCAAGCACGTGGGAAGCTGAGAACAGCTTCAGTGCACTTATGTGTTTAACAGCATTGACTACTCTCAGCTGTTAAATGACCAAATGTCATTTTAGTTAGCTCTCTTCATCAAAGCTTGCTCCAGAAAGTCACTGTGTATTTGCTGTTATGTTACTTTATTCAAGCCAATGAGTGCTGACAAGTTTTATTTGGACACTATTGGTCTAAAAGCTATTAGCATAATAGGACAAACAGTAGCAGCAGGAATACCACTTTCCACTATAGTATTATTTGTAGAGAGAGATGAGTAACAAATAGACAGATGGACTGTAACTGAAGTAGCACCAGAAGGTACTGCTATCATTAGCAATTACTGCAGCAGCAGTAGCTTAGCAACCTAAGGAATATACAGATCAGCAATAGTGCTCCTATATGAGTGGGAGAAGAAAAGTAAGAGGGGACTAGGTGTGATGTTTAGGTGGAATGTAGATGGTGAAAGGGGAGTGAGAAGAGAGGAACATATACAGACACTGAGATCAGGGCGCAGCAGGTGCAATATTCTGTGCAACATGCTGGGGCTAGTATAACAAACAGATCTGTTTGGTGCAGCTTAAGCACTTTAAAGGTAAAATGGAATATTATACACCTTTTATTCTGCAGTATATCATGCAAATAATAGGGGGATGTTAGAATTCCTGGATTTTAAGTAGTCTCCTGCAATATTATCATCAAACCAGAGTGCAAAGCACTGTTCGCTGATAAAATGAATGCAGCAGATTCATTTATTTATTGTTCAAGTTACAGAGGGCCAAATTCTGCTCTTTCATTCCATAGAGAAAGTTCTGAATTTAGTAGGATTATACCCAGATTTCTACTGATTAAAGGAAGAACAAAGTTAGGCCTACATATAATATTTTTTTAAATTTGAACCCTGATGTTTTTACTTTTAGACAGTTAGCCATGTGCAGGCTTAAATCAGAAATTGATATCTTACTCCCAGGGAAAAAAAAGATAAAACAAACAAAAAGTTGCCAGGAAATTAGAATTAACCCAGTTGCATCCCAAAGTAAACCCTTTAGAAGCCATGCCAAGGTTTGTTCTGTCATGACAGAAAATAATTGAAAGAGAGGGTTTGTGGGAGAGGGAACAAAATGTTGCCAAAATCCTGCTACCAACAGGAAAAAAACAAAAAACAAAAAACCACAGTAATTGTGACTGGGAATGGGGAGAGTTTGGTAGTTTTAAGGGGATAGAAAAACCAGATGGGATTTCAACTTTCTACCTATTTAAAAGTATAAGCAAAGGCTCCCCAGCTGTCAAGTTCTTTTCAAATGGTGGGAAATTTAGTGTTAGGCTGTTTGTAAAATTCACATTTACTTTATTTTTTAAGGAAGCAGTTTATTTTGTCACATATTTTGGCATATTCCAGATGGGAGTGAGCAAACAATAAAAAAAACACTAACCAAAAACATGAACCACATCTATCATTTCATATTGCCTAGTTTGTCTCATTGTAATCAAATTCCAAACACTATGTTGTATTTAATTTAAATGCATCAAATTTGACAGCTTTGAAATAATGAAAACAACTTTGTAGAGTTATGTTTATTGTACTGTAACAGTGCATTGTGAAATTAATCCTTTACACTGAAGCAGGTAAATTATACCATTAATTAAATTGATTTTTTTTTCTCACTTGTGTTCAGTAGGCTTCTGGTAAAGGCTGGCCTTTTATTCTTTTGGCAAATGTTGATTTTATAAAATTTAAATAAAAGTCTACAGTCCAAAGAAGAAGACATGCAGTGGCAAAATTCTTTATGTTAAAATGTTGCATTGCTTCCTACAATTGAGCAAGTACATATGGGGCAGAGTTTTTCTTTTTCAACCCTAGTTTATCATCAAAACTCATCCCATACTGTTTAATATTTATAAGTATAACAGTTAAACTTACATTTCATTTCTATGGTGATTCTGTACATATGTGGGTTTGGTTTCCTATGTAATCCTTAATTAAAGGGGCTTAATGTAACTATTGTGCTATGTTTTATACTCCAAGTTGCTGTTTTAAAAAGAGTAAATATTTCTAAAGAAATAAAACTTGAAGAAGAAATAAGAAATAACTTGTTGTTTTATTTTAAATGCCAGCATAGGGCAAATGAAAAATCTTTCCCAGTTTATCAAGTTATTCAAGCACCCAGGAGTGTGAAGCATGTTAAAACAAAGCCCCACAAAAAAGTTCCTACTTCTACAATTCTCTTTGCTGAAATCACTGGGAGTGATTAGTTGTCTGGGCAGTCTTTGATAACTGCAGAAGGGCTATATTGACTCAGGCATCACTGGTAAAGGCTTCTGACATAGGTATTTCCAGAAATTTACCTTATCTGAAAATCCTCTGTTAGCAGGTATTGTTAGATACCATATGCTGGGCTCACTACCTCATAATTCTTTCCTTTTGTTAATAAATTTGTATTTGTTTTTACTATAAATAGGTTGCAGTGCTGTGTTGTTATATTGGAGCTAAAACTCAGTTGAATCAAACAAGCTGAAATGTGCATACTATTCCCTTGGAAGTAGTGAACCTGGTAATTAGTGTGATTGTCCAGCAACAGGAGCTGGACACTACAAGGAGATGTTTTCAGAGTGGCTCAGAGTCTGAGGTGCACCTGTTGTTAACTTGCAAGGCGAAGTAGGGACTGGCAGAGCCCAAAGGCTCATGCTTGAGTGGCTGTAGGGCTGGCAGTGACACAGAGCTGACATCCAGCTACCACAAGAAAGACTCCCTCATGCTGGATCTGGGGGAGGTGTGGTGGAGGGATAACAAGGTGACTCTCATTCCTGGGCATCACAAGAAAGTGTCCCTGTCCCAAAGACCTTGGGTGAAATCCTGCCCCCTTGGAGTCAATGGGAATTTTGCCATTTAGTTCACTAGGGTCAGGATTTCACCCCTTTTTCTCAGGTAGCAATCTTAAGGTATGTTATACTTCATGGTGTTGGTACATTTTCCAGCTTAAAGAGACATACCTAGCACCGACTGAGCTAGCACATTAAAAATAGAGCGTAGCTGCGGAGGTGCAAGCAATGGGAGAGACTAGCTGTACTGAGTACATACCCACCCAAGATGCTAGGTATAAACTTGGGGAAGCTAGTCCCTCTTGCTGTTTGTTCTGCTGCAACTGCACTCTATTTTTAGCATGCTAGCTTGATCAGAGTTAGCACAGGTATGTCTCCAGTTGGATATTACAGCTCCATCTTGAAGTGTAGACATACTCTAATTGGAATGATGGAAGAGTGGAAAGACTACAGAGAAAGTGGGAACATAGCATTAGTAGATTATTTGATATGTGAGGTTTCTCCTTCATTGATATTTTATTTGACTTTATCCTGGTAATTTTGGGTACTTGATGGATGATTCTGAGCCAATAAATGGCCTGTTGGCCTTTCGTATGTCAATTTATTCTACCATTTGATATCATCTACTGTAACTGAAGAATTGACTGAATTGCACAAATAATAGATTAATTAATAAGAAAGTTGGCCTACATTGGCTATACTTTATTTTATGTATCCATTTAAAAAATATTCCTGGATTAGTTAGAAAGTTGTAGATGTGGAGGAAATTGCACTGGTTATTGATGATGAATGTATTATTATGCATGTATGGGTTTTGGTATATAGGGGGTAAATGTGACTTTCAAAAATACCTTAAGATACTAGATTTCCATCTTTTTTCCCCCTTCAGCTGTGTCGTGTGGTATTCCAGAATCTCCAGGAAATGGTTCAGTTGTAGGTAATGAGTTCACTTTGGGCAGTAGAGTGATATATGAATGTAACGAGGGCTTCAAGCTAGAATCTAGTCAACAAGCAACAGCAGTGTGTCAAGAAGATGGATTATGGAGTAACAAAGGGAGGCCACCTGTCTGTAAACGTAAGTGTGCATATGTTTTTTCAAATATATTTCGTTTGTGTATGCTGAGAAAAGTTTTCAGTGGTGAAATTTAGATCCAGTGTACAAGGATCCCACATTTTGGATATTGAGGAGTAAATTTTTATTCAGTATGTGATGAGTTAGAATGATACACAAATACTATTAATGTTAAGAGTAATGCAAAACAGCCTGAAAGTTATTTTAATGAGGTACGCAGAGATTTCTTCAGCATAAGGGAATCTCCACGTGCTGTCAAGCTATCATATTCAGCTCTTCACCCTTCTCCTTGCCCTATCCCCAGCTGCAAAATGATTTTTTAGGGACCACTGTAACTAGGCACAGTTTAGTGCAGCCCCGAGGCTGCTTGAACCTGTGCTGCTGACCAAACTGCCCTCAAGCCAACACCAGGATCACAGGAATAGAAAGGTGGCATGAAGCTACCTTTATCCACCGTCAAGCTGTGACAAAATCAGAGCTTTTGTGCAGCTGAGGATCTAGCCCATAATTTGATAATATGAATTATTATACTACCTATGTAAGTATGCACAAACTCATATAAACAAAATTGATATTTTTTTACGATGAGGTTCATACATCAAACATAAAATCAAGGTATCTTTTAAAGACATATGACTTAAAGCCTACAAATAATGAACATACCTCATCCGTGTGTTCCCCTAGTTGTTAATGATCTCTTCTCCACCTTCTCTATTTTCTGTTACAATTGCCTGTTGCAACTTGTTTTAATCAAAGTTGTACATTATTCAAGTCAAAGACTGTCTCTTTAAATGTTTCTAAAGTGCCCAATACAATGATGCCCTACTTCTAATTGGGATCTCTTGGTGCTACCTTGACTAATAGCAGTAAATTAAAATCTACGCAATTAATTAAGTTTGAGCTTTAGATGTCCTTTTCATGTGCAAAAATACTGGAAAAATATTAGCGCATAGACTTCAATTTTTAAAAATATTGCCCATCTTAGGTACTATACTTAATGTTACAAAATACTCAGTTGACAGTGAATTTAGATTCTAGAACCTGGGAACAGTATGTACCTGTTTTCTAGATTCTGAACATGAGAAGCACTTTTTTTTCAATTCTCCATAAATGTTGCTTATTTTTAATTGTAGGGTAAAGAAAATAGCAATGACAATGTGAATTTAGAAAGTAATATGTTTTACTGTAAAAAGGTTTTGGAGTTTAGATTCATTGACAGCAGTGTGTCACCCAGTCTGTGCTATTGTACAAGTGTGGGTTTCTTTAAATACTCTCTGAGTTTTAATCACTTTTAAATTGTATTTTAAGTTATTTAATAATTGTTTTGCTTAAGTGAGCTCTATGGAGGTAAAAAGTGACAAAAAAGGCATTTTTTTCATGATTCTCCTTTTTCAAGCTATTGAGTTGAAAAAGGCTTCCGTTGACTATATGCATTAAATATACAAATTCACTCAGATGTCCACAACTTGACAACATATCTGTGAAAGTGCCTGAGGCTGAAATATTACAGCATACCTGATGTACCTTAAATGCTAATGATAGAAATGCGGCTGAGTAGCCTCTCTCATGAAATTGCCTGCAAATCTGTCAATTATTGCAGTGTTTTATGTAATGTGGATAACAGGCAACAAACCAGTTCATTTCACATGAGCCACCAAACAGCATCAAAGAAATAAACTAGCTATGATTGCTACCAACCTAGGTCAGATTTGAACCAAAGACATAGAGGTGAAAAACTGTATTTAATATATTCCATTAGTTTGAGTCAACCAGTTTCCAAGAAGTATTACAGATGGGAAATTTATTGTAGCAGCATATACTGTGTTAAAAGCTATGCGTGAAGAGAATAAAGTACACCAGAAAAAGTTTGTCAAAACTTTAGAAAGGGTTAAAATTAATAAATTATATATTTTAGCGTGTTTGGGGAACACAGTTTGAAGGTGAGCTTTTTTTACTTTCAGATGCCTGATCAGCAGCAGCCGTCTGTGTTCTTTAGTTCTAATAAAATTGATTTTTCCCAGACGCTGCCTTCTAAGATAACTTCTGCACCTCTTCCTCTTAGAGCTGCTTTGATTTTACATTGTATGAAATTCTCGACTGAGCATAAAATACTCATAACATTTAGATTATTGAGTTATGCTGAACTTCAGGGATTCAAGTATAGACATTTTACAAAATACTGTTTTAAAGAAAGACATTTTATGTGACTTGGGTCATAATAAGTGAACATTTATCCAATGAGATCTCATGTAGAATGTGAGTGGCTAGATTTATGTGTCACCCAGTTCTGAGGGTGCTTAATACAAGGGAGCATATAATGCCCATGTTCCTCAGTTTCTATTGGCTTCCTATGCACTATCAATTTGAGGTTCTAATTTTGCAGTGGTTTCCAACCTTCTCAGCCTAAGAGATGAACATGTTATTTCAAAAAGGTCAAGGGGCCACTGTCAATTCTGTGGGACAAATTATCTGTTCTGTTACGCTTCTTTGTGCTGCTCAGAGAGCAGAAAGGGAATGGAACCTAGTCAACAAGTTTCATGCTTGAGATTCCCCCAGTGCAGTGCAGACCCAAGAAGGTCTAGAGCTAAAATAGAGTTCTTATGTCTCCCTGTTCTCTATACCTGGTGCAGGTGGCATGGATGGAGAATGACTGGAGTGTGCAGTGATCCAACTATCCTCAGCTACTGGATGGCCTTTATGGACCATACACCAGCTGGCACGAGTTAGAACAGCCCCTAGACTGAGGCAAGATATCAGGGAACTATAGCTGTTAGTTCTCAGCTTCTTTTTCTCCTACTCTGACTGCCCTTTGTAGCTGTTTGTGTGAGAGGTGCAATCCATTGCTAAACACTCTCCAAGGCTGAGACAGAGCCAATCATGAACTTGTCCATCTTTCCCTGGAGCTGTCACAGCCTGTAGTGAACCAGGTAATGGAGTAGTAGGCAGAGTTACTTGCTCCTCCATCCTCTGCAGTGCATTAGGCAGCCAGTGGGGGTCTGCTAAACAGCTGCAGCAGGAAAAGGACAGCAGCTGCTCAGAGCACTCTGACCTCCTTTGATTTGTTCCTAGGGCAGCCGGGGAACAATACTCCCTACCTCTTCCCCATAAAAATGCAGCTGATTCAAACACTTCAGTTTAAAAATCACAAGATGTGGCTTACGGATGAACTTTCAATTCATAATCAAATACAATTCTTTCTTAAAATGGTCACCCTCAATGTAGAACTTAGAAAGCAACAAATGTCCCTAGGACAGGTGGAGCACCACTGAGATATGATTTATAGGGTTCTCAATGGACTAGGCCCATGGTGCTATCGCAAAGGCTACCTTTCCTTCCTCCCACAAAAGCAGGCAACATGTACTTTATACAAAACAAAGAATCAAAGGAACAGAAGGCAGAGCAGCCTCAAGACTGTGAAATCTTTCCTGAGGAGGTCAGGAAGAGTCTCTGTTGTTGCCCTCTGCTGGTCATACTGTAAGACATTTTTTTTTCAACACAGCATTTTTCAAAGACATAAGGCTCTTTTTAACTTCCACAATAAACGTGAAATGTGCTTTACAAATACTTATGACTAGAGAGATTTTTAAAATAAAATCTCTGATCCATCTGAATTGATTGTGACATCTTCTTTGGTCTCTGTCTCTTTGCTGTGAAGGAAGATCCAAGAATGGAGAGCATGTCATAAATCATCAGGTGGATGAAAGATATTTCTTTTTCTGTTTCCACCTTTTTAAATTGTTTTGATATTTTATGTCCTGTTGAGGATCCTGGACTTGGGTCAGAGAAGTCGGTGTTACAGACTGGCAGAGATTTCCTGCCAATCTATCCCATTCACAGGTGGTATTCTTGCTGAGAGCTGATTGCATGCATCTCATTAACACCATTCTAGAGTCCAGGCTGTGAACAATTATCCAGGAAGAACATCAGGAACCGCAATACCAGGTGTGAAGTTTTGGGCTGCAATGTGTATTATATTGATCAGGGGGTATGTTCTCAGCCCTAAACAAAGTGTGTGGATTTTAAGCAGAATCAGAAAGCCACCTACTCATTGTGGTGTTGAGAGCAGTGGAATGTTTTATAAGTGAGGTATAAAGGAGGAAAGTGACTATTAGACTGAATGACTTTTCTCATACACAGTAGGAGAACTGATAGATTTAATCATTCTAAAGCAGTTTTCAGATAATCTAAATCAGGGCTGGCTCTGGCTTTTTTGCCGCCCCAAGCAAGAAAAAAAAAATTGGGGTGGCCAGAACGGCAAAGCAACCCCCACCCCAAAAAACCCCTGCAGTGCGGCCGGAGCGGCAAAGCAGGGGGGGGGAACCCCTGCGGCGCGGCCGGAGCCAGGGTGCAGGGGGACGCCCTGCGCTGCAGACGTGCCCCGGCTAGCGGGGGGGAGAGAGAGAAGGGGAGCGGCCAGGGTTTCAGTGGGGCGCTCGCCACGCGGCTGCGACCGCCGCACCGCCTGCCGGGAGGGCTCCGCACCGCTCTGGTCGGTGGGGAGGGAAGGACGCAGGCTGCCCTGCCAGGCTTGCTACTGACCTGGCACCGGCTGGGGCAGACGGAGTGCGCAGTCCGCTCCCAGCAGGGTGCTCCCCTCCTCCGCGCCGCTGCCCCCTACAGGGCGGCCGGATCGGGGGGAAAAAAAAAAGCGGCTGTGCCGCCCTAGGATTGGGCGGAATGCCGCCCCGTAGAATCTGCTGCCCCAAGCATGAGCTTGCTCGGCTAGTGCCTGGAGCCAGCCCTGATCTAGATAGGAGGGAGGGTGGAGATTTGGATGCACCAACATTACCCATACATGCTGGGTAGCAGATAGAATACAACATGAAGGCTAAGCCATTGGAGAGACAACCAGGGCAACCTAGATCTGAGAAGCAGTCAGTTCATGGACTAAGGAATTACTGGTGAAAATTGAAGAAACTTAAATATTACAAAGGGGGAGCCAAGAAGAATGCTCATCCAGAATCTAGTGAGAACTCTTCAGCTCCTCCTTTTGTGTATTTTACTTGTAGAATATTCAAACAAACAAACAAAAAAATCCCACCTCTTTCCCATGATGGATTGTGAATATGGGGATGTCCGAAATAGATTGCGGTCCGTTAAGCTTGGTATTGAGTGAGGAAAAACAGGCAGAACCAGAATAACAGTGAAAAGCCAAATGGCTGCGTTTATTTGGGGGATAATTACAACTTGGGCCGGGGGAGTAGGCAACTTTGATTGGGTTGGTATCAAAAATACAACCACGCCTCAAAACACAGTAAGAATACACTGTATACTGCTCACCACACCACACCAAATAGGCAGACACACCAATCTTACAAGATAGGAATCGGGTTCGTCAGGGCGGTACCCGGTGCAACACAGAACAGAGACCCACTGGCCACTGCCTCAGCCACCCTTGCTTTCACACTAAGGGTAACCCAGAGTGTGGTGCGGCTGCAGCTGGGCAGATTCCACTCACATAGACCACGGGGCCATGGTCTGCTAATCTCCAGGTGGAGACAGCTCCCAGATTCATGCACTTCAGACAAAGACAGAGCAGTGATTCACACACATAAAACAGTTTGCAATTAACAATTTACTAACAACTAGAACAACTATACATGCTAGCTAAGCAATTGTGCAATTCTGAGCTCATTAATACAACTCTGATATCCTGAGTAGATATTTGGTACCGAGGTAGGGAGGGGAAAAATAAGAGGCTAGATAAGCTAACTGTCAGATATCAAAAAACAAATACCGCACTCCAGGCGCAGCTGACCAGCAGAACAGACACCGGAAGCATGATGAGCTGACAGGGATCGGGTCCAAACGACAACGAATCCAAACGATACGACACGAGCGCGCTTTACCGGGAGGAGACCCTGGCTGAAAGGTTGATCAGGTCCTTCAGCTAACACGCGGATGCTCCACACAAATTTTGGGGGGAAAACTAGTTTTATAGAGAGGTCTCACTCCCTCGTGTCGGTATCTGATTGGCTCCCTGGTCCCTCCTCCCTCCAGGCTCCGAGCTGTTGCCACCCCACGTCGGCAGGATTTGCACACGGCACACTGGAGTTGACAAGCAAACAAGCTTGGCCTTTAGATGACTGGGTCCAAAAAGAGCGGGAAAGTGAGTCGCTGGGCAGGATTAACCTGACCTCCAGACGACCGGCCCAAAAAAAACAGGTTGCTGGGCAGAATCAGACCTTCACACACACAGAACTAGCCTGACCTTTAGATGGCCCAGCAGGAGAGAAAAAAAAATACAAACAGGAGAACATACACGACCAGTGTTGCAGGGCAGGATTGAGTCTCTGCTCTTCTCCTATATACAAGAACCTAGTTCAAGATGGAGGCAGTCCTGTCCTTTTTAACAGGACAAGATGGCCGTGGACCGACAATTGGCCATACAAAGCCATAACTGCGTATCGGATTGCGACAGGGGAAAGATGTGATCTGGCTAAAGTCAGAGAATCTGAGGGTCCCAGAGACTGTACCATGTTTATGTGGGTGAAAGGGAAAATAACCTGCCTGGTGGACTCAGATTGCACCCAAAAATTGGTGCCACAGAGATTAGTAAAATCAACTCTTCTTTGAGCCTGAGAATCCTTCCCGTTCTCTGTGTCTGTGGATATACCTGCCCACCATAATCCCTCTAACTCAGAGTTCCACTTATTATCTTGGCCAGTTTTAATAGGGTGAGGTTTTTTTCTTGGCTATAGGTATCGATCATGAGATTGGCTCCCAGATACAGCTGGGCAAAATTATAACAGTTTGGGGAATCTGTCTATGTACAATGTATAAATTCTGGTTGATATAATGATGTTATGAAATTGATGTATCATGGAATGTCTCTGTAGATATGGAATCCACTATTTGCTGACGGGGCTGTAGCATATACCTACTGGATCAGGGACAATGGTCAGTCATTAGACCTTAAATGTCCACCTATTCAGATGGAAACACCTTGAGACAAAAGGCTGTCTCCTACCAGGCTAGTTTACCAAGGAAAAGAGGTTAGCTGGCAATGAAGCCACCTGATGGGGTCCCCTGTTGAACCTTATCAGGAGATCATGTGACAAAGGTGGCTGGAGGCTATAAATGAGTCTCTTGGCAACTATTATAGAGAAGGAGAGAGGCAGAAGAGTTTAGAGATTCCTTGTTCTGGATGAGAAGCCATGTGCAGGAGGACAGGGATGTGAAAGGATCTTAGAGTCCGCTATGGAGTCTGACTTATGCCTGAAGAACTCTTTAGACTGGTGAGGAAATTGAGGCTGGGAAATGCATATTAATTTTTAAATTTATTTTGTCTAGATCTGCATATCCCTTATGTTAAGTAAAGAGGAATGGTGTTTTAGAATCCTGTGCAAAGTCAGTCTGTCTGTCTACTTTCACTGTCCCATTCACATTCATCAAAACATCATATTTCCATTAAGGTGTGGTCAAAACTATGAAAAAGTTTGGGAAGTTCTAGGTATATGTTTAAAACTATAAATGCTGTAGTACAGTTAATAACATTAAGGTTAAATAGCAGTAAACTGAATGTTTTACTTTATTTTTACAACATCCAAAATATCCTACATGCTTTACGGAATGAATAAAAAGACCTGACAGACACTGTTCAGAAAAGAGTATGAACTAATTTACCGACTTCAGTGCCATTTGTTAAAGAGAAGCATAAATATTGCATATTAAATAGCATATCTTTCTTCCAAATGACAGTAAACTAAGTTCAGAGGACATATTCAGCATGAAAAATCAAACTGATAGAAACAAGAACACCAGCTGTTCTGTGGGGGTGTTTTGGTCTCTCTCTTTCTTCTTCTTTTTTTTTCCCGCTTGGGAACTGAAAATACTGAGTTAATTACCATACTTGGGGATGTTTTTTATTTGTGGTAAGAAAAGTTTAAACTTGTATCTTAAAATTATAAAAGTTCACCAGATAATATCAGCTTCTACCATACAAATAAGTTTAATGTGGAGATATTAATAATGCAATGGTCACACTTGGAGTTTTTTTTCATTTGGAAATTTTCAGCTAATTTGAGAGAAATTCTCGATACTTAATAAAACCAGTTCTTCTTGGAGTGATTGCTCATGTGTATTCCACAATAGGTGTGCGTGCTCGCCACGTGCACTGCTGTCGGAAGTTTTTCCCCTAGCAGTACCCATAGGGGAGCGCCCCTAGTGACCCCTGGAGTGGTGCCTCCATGGTGCAGTATAAGGGGCGCGGCACGCTCCCCCCACCCTCAGTTCCTTCTTGCCGGCAATGAAGGTGCTTCAGAACTGCTCTGCTCCAGCTTTGTTGCAGCTCTTCCCCAGAACTCTTGTTCATTCAGTGTATGGTACGTGTAGTTAGTAATTTGATTAGTTTTACTTTAGATTAGCTAGAGCGCCCGGGACAGGGCATGCCCCGCGCCCCAGGTTTTAAGTCATGCGACACTTGTAGGCGACCGATGCCAGTGAGTGATCCGCATGCAGACTGTTTACGCTGTTTGGGTGAAACCCATCTCAGCGATCACTGCAAGATTTGCAAGTCGTTCAAGCCTCGGACCAAGATAGAGAGAGACATTAGGCTCCGGGCCATCCTGATGGAGTCGACATTGACCCCGACTCCGGCGTGCTGCTCTGATTCGGCACCGGGTACCACGGTGCCGGTGCGAAGCGACCCCCCTGGCGCTATCTACCAGTCGGCACTGCTCCCCGTCCGTGGGGCATGCCAAGAAGGCTAAAAAGAGGCCTTCTCTGCTGTGGCACCGGAGCAAGACTGGGGGAGAGGCTAGACCCATGTTGGGCAGTTCTCGGTCCCCATCGGCCTCTAGGCCTCCGACTCAGGTTGAGCGGAGTAGACCCGGCCCATTTGGAGCAGGCTTCCCCGGATGTCCGGATGCCCTCCATGCCAGAGGCCCTGCAAGCGGCCTGGGATGTTATGTCCATGCCGGTACCAGGAGCACCGCCAATGTTGGCCCCGCAGTCCAGAGGCAAGCCACCGCTGGGATCTCCGCAGTCGCCCCTGACTCGGTACCGGTCACAGTCGAGGGATTGTTCCCAACGCCGTTCGCCGCTCAGCGACCATCCAGTGCGTAGTCCATGCAGGTCGCTGTCGACCCCCATCAGGTTGTTTGGCTGGGTTCCGTCTGACAGAGACTCCAGGCACCGCTCCACCTCGAGTTGCTGACACCGACGGGACTGAGGCAGATGACGCTGAAGGTCCTCGTCTCAGAGGGGCTATCATAGCCAGTCGCGACACGAACGTCGATGCCATTCCCATTCGTCGCCTCACTCCAGGACCCCCCTACGGCACCGTTCCCGCAGCCCCAGGCATCGATCGCCAGCGCCTCGCTGGCGCGGATCTGCCCGCTGGAGCCAATTGCAGAGCAGCTGCTGCCGGCGGTACCGTTCCTCCACGTCGGGCTCACGGTCTCATGGTTGGCACCGCTCCCGGTGCCACCACTCCTCCCAGTCCAGGGACAGCGGCAGGTCATACGTCAGCCCAGCCTCCCTTCATAGTCGTCCATTGATGGGTCAGGCCAGCCAGGCCGAACAGCCTGTTCCGCCGGTGCCACTTTCCTGTGAGTGTCTCCATGTAAACAAGCCCTAATACTGAAAAAAGCAAAAACAAAAAACCCACAACTTTGGGAAACTTTTTACTCTTTATAATAGCTTTTGTCAACTCGATTTTAAATTGTCTGCCACCATGGAAATACAGATCTTGATTCTTGCTCTGACAAGCTACAAAGAAAAATATTAAATGAAATCTCACTTCTTCTTCTCAGCACATGCGCAATGTGCCTCAGGTGACATGTGACCAGGTTTCATCACCAAATTGGGTCGGCTTTTTGGATCATTAGCTTCCCCAGCCCAGTTCGGGTAGTGAAGGGGAGTATGACATGTACACAGATCCATGCCCCCCAAATCTCACTCAGTTACATTGAATGAGACAATCTTTCCCTCCTGCTATATTGAAATAGTAGCAAATATGGCATTTGTATTATGTTTTATTTATAACTGATTAGTAAAAATGATTGCTAATGACTAAAGGAAAACTTTGATTAGTACTTTTTTGTAGTATCTCAAAGCACCTCACAATCTTTAATATATTTAGCCTCACAACTCCTCTGTGAGGTAAGGAAGTAATACAATCCTCATTTTGACAGATGGAGAATTGAAGCATAGAGGGACCACATAACTTATCTTAAATCACACCAAGGAGGAAGTCTTTCATGCAACACAGAATTGAACCCAGATTGTCTGAATTGTAGTTCTGTCACCATAACCACTGGGCTAGCTGCCTTCTCAGGTTGGGGCCTGCTATCTCTGTGGACTATTAAATAATAATTCAGCATAAAAAATGTATAACCTCTGACTCCTTTCTGCCAACTCAGATTATTTTTCCATTGATATAGGCTCCCCAGTTTTTCTCTTAAGGCAGTCTCTCAGTAAATGTTCAAATACCTTTGAAAATGTTCGTTTGTCATTATTTGCTGACGCCTCAGTTATTGAGACTGCAAAGAGAGGAAATGATAATTATGTAGGCTTGACCGTTTAATTTATTTTTCAGCACAAAAGAAAAAAGTGCTGATATGAACATTTACATTGATGAAAGACATATTGTGATGACATTTTAGGAGTCCTTAATACATATGTCTGGATTGATTGATTTTATTGTTTTGTTTTATTTTACTGCAAACCAGACATTTCCAAGTTTGAAGAAATTGCCCCAAGGCTTCCAATAACAGGCAATTCAAATTTTGAACACGGATATCAATTAGGTTAAGAGTTGGTGTACAATAGTACTGATGTGCAGATTTCTGCCATGGAAATAGTTTTACAATCTGACTGAAAATGTTTGTAGCGACCACTAAAGTCATAAAATAGCATATCCTGAAGAATGGACATTTCTATAGCTAGGTGTTATAAAAACATTGTATTCTTCATATGTACAGTAGATCTTCTACAATGTATCTAGATTTCATATTCATATAGATTGTGTCTTCCTTAATACACAAATATACACCCCTTAAACTCAATAGGAGTTGACAATATATAAGCCCTAAAAGGTTATGCTCATCACTTCACAGGATTGAGCCCTTTATGCTTTGTTATCATTGCTCTGGAAATAGTTGTATCAAGAGTTAAAAGTTACATCAAGAGTCCAATTTCCTCTGCTTAACAATGTTACAGGTGAATTAAATATAATACTGTCTGGTTACATCATTAACTTCAGCAAAGAACAGCATCCACAAATATCTAAATTGTGTTGACTTCTGACCATTGGTCACAAATAAAAGTTATGCTATACTGAAGTTAGATAATTTAATAATCTTTTGGCTGCATCAGTCCCTGAATTGTGTAGTCCTTATTCATGAAAAAATATTCAAGGGCTATTGCTGGATGGGAACCAGTTTCTGTTTTGTGTTAAATTCCATAGGTTTGATTTTTTTCCCCATTCCAAAACAGAACAAATCACACATTTTCAGAATTTCCCATGAAACAAAAATTCTGATTTTGTTTGTTTTGGGTTGATCAAATTGGAATGAAACATTTACATTTTATCCCCGCAAAATGTTTTGATCATATAAAATAAAACATTTTTAAATGAAAAGTTGTTTTGGGAAAAAAAGGCAAAACGTTCTGTTTAAAACATGTTTAATTGGAACACTCTGACATTATCAAAATACTTCATGACTTTTTTTTTTTTTTCCAAATTGAAAATTTCTTGAAATTGGGACATAACACATTCAACAAATCAGTGTTTACCCATGGGAGCACGTTCTGTTGGAAAATTTGGGACCAGCTCTATCCAGGTCCCAGTATTTTTAATTGTGTATAATATAATTTGTCCCTCTGAATGAGATCTCACTTAGCTTTAGTTAGACTGACATTTTGGTCAGTTATTGTATAAGGTTAATTGAAAATGAAACAAATAACTCTGCAGGTAGTGGAATAGGGAATATCATGTGCATCTAAAGGTGTGATATATAAAATTCTAATTAGAAAGTAATTATATAGTTTCTTATATTAATCTCAGCCAAAATTCTTGCTTTGAGAATCTTATTAGCATATGCCCAACATGTCTCAGGTGGCATGTGACCAGGATTCATCACTGAATTTGGTCCGCTGGTTGGATCATTAGCTTCCCCAGCTCAGGCCAGGTACTGACAGGGAGTGAGATGTGAACGCTGATTGAGAATACAAGACTATGTACATGTTAATGTTTGTGTGTGAGGGCTACAAATATATGTCAATTAGGGGAAATTGGAGTATCATTAATGTGGGTAGTCTCTTCTGGAATAAAAATGATATTATTCCAAAATAATTACTCTGGTTTGGAAGTGCGCTAATTATTATTGAATAAAGTGACTTTTTGTCTGGAATAATATCTACATGGGGAACTACTCTGGAATAACTAGTCCAGTCAGTTACCCCATGCAGACGAGCTCTTAGCAAACAAGAATAATGAAGGCTCTCCTAGGTTAAACATATTTACAGAGGCTAGGAAAAAAGTAGATTTGTGTTAGTTAGAAAATAAATGGCTAAAGTCCCAATCCTGCAAACACTTATGCAAATGCTTAACTTTATTACCCTGAAAGTTCCATTGTCTTCAGTAGAAGAACTATGTTAAGCATGCATATGTTTGAAGGATTGGGCCCTAAGTATCTGAGATCTGTATGTTAAAGCAAAGATGAATATCACAAAACTGATGAAAGAACAAACATGATCTTAAAGCTTTATCCTTTGATCCTAAAGCACACTCTTCTGCTAGTGCAGAGTCCTATTAAAGTTTGTGCAACTGTGCAGGTAGAAAAGTGTGCAGGTTGCAGGGATCAGACAGACAGATTCTTTTGCAAGTTTGGGGCCTAAACTGTGATCATTTCAGGCCATAAAGAATTAGACAGATGGTAATGAATATATAGCACAAACAAGTACATTATTGAATACAAATATACCTGGGAAATAGGTTAGATTATGTACTGTTACCGTTATACTCCCTTTCCGGCCCCTCAGTTCCTCGGTTTAACTCTTTACTGAAGCACAGGCCAGGCATCTGTCCTTTAGGAACTTTCCAGAAAAGCATTTTGCAGAGTCAAACCAAGAAGCACTGCATTTAAACCTTGAGTTTAAATCTTATTAACAGCAGAGGTGAGTGAATAATTGATTTTTTTTTGTTTGAGAGCTCAAACCAAAAAATCTGACAAAAATTAGTTCAGTTGAAACTGAAACCGAATGTTTTTGGTTTGCTTACCAAAATGGAAAACCCGAAAAAAATTCATTTCAGAAACATCACCACATGGTGTTTGTGAAATTAACTATGCTCCCTGGGACTGATAGCAGGCCCACAAGTCTGGAGTTCTGCTGTCACCAGACCTAGGGATTCTACATATTCGGGCTGTCCTAGTGCCACAGATCCTGGGAGCTCATCCCAGGATCTCTATGGCAGTGAGACTGGAAGTGCTCAGGCTCAAATCATGATTCCCGGGGCTTCCAGGCTCCCTGAGAGAATACCATCAGTTAGAGACAGGGCTCCTAGGACATCCATGATCCCTGCCATGGAACTGAGAGCCCAGAAATCTTGAGGTCCTTGGCTGCAGCTGGATAAAAAATACTTCATTGCCCCATACACTATATATCACTAATGGATAAAGCTTGGAAGAATGTTTTTAGGCAAATGTTGCAGATCTTGAGCCATATCCCCCTTAGCCCATATCTGCTGTTTTCCAGCCAAATCTAATGGGAACACTTATCAGCTACCCTGTGTATAACATCTCCCACCTTCCCTGTGCAGAAGACATATTGAGACACGTAGAATGATTTAAAAAATGGCTTTAAACAGCCACTAGCTACCATCTCTAATGGGTGTTTTTCTTTTGGAGCTTGTAGCTGTCTCCCCAGTCCTGTGGGTGGTTGTTTTTTTGTAAACGGTATTGATGCCAACCTTTCTGCATATCAGAATGGCTGTCTACACTTTACAGCCCTCCCTCAGTAGCAATCAAGCCTCATATTATGAACTGTATTGAGGGCACCAAAGCATACTTGGAACTTAAGTGTTGTTATTTCACTTTTGTTATAAACACTCTGTCTTAGCCCTCTTTAAGACTGGGATGAAATAGAAGGTGTGAATTGTCCCATGACATGTCAAGAATAAAAAATTGGATGGTGGTGCATGATAACAGCAAGCTACAGAAATTGTAAACTGGCATCAGATCTGGCATGAATCAGTGAGAAATTTAATTATGCATTATGTTCTGGAATATAGGGGAGATTGCTGTGAGGAATACATGGTTTCAGCTTTAGTGAGTCAAAAAAGAACTATTCATAAGAACATAAGAATGGCCACACTGGGTCAGACCAAAGGTCCATCTAGCCCAGTATCCTGTCTTCCCACAGTCGCCAGGTGCCCCAGAGGGAATGAACAGAACAGGTAATCATAAAGTGATCCATCCTCTGTCGCCCATTCCCAGCTTCTGGCAAACAGAGGCTAGGGACACCATCCCTGCCCATCTTGGCTAATAGCCACTGATGGATCTATCCTCCATGAACTTATCTAGTTCTTTTTTGAACCCTGTTATAATCTTGGCCTTCACAACATCCTCTGGCAAAGAATTCCACAGGTTGACTTTGTGTGGTGTGAAAAAATACTCCCTTTTGTTTGTTTTAAACCTGCTGCCTGTTAATTTCATTTGGTGGCCCCTAGTTCTTGTGTTATGAGAGAGAGCAAATAACATTTCCTTATTTACTTTCTCCACACCAGTCATAATTTTATAGACCTCTATCATATCCCCCTTTAGTCGTCTCTTTTCCAAGCTGAAAAGTCCCAGTCTTATTAATCTCTCCTCATACGGAAGCTGTACCATATCCCTAATAATTTTTGTTGCCCTTTTCTGAATCTTTTACAAGTCCAATATACCTTTTTTTGAGATAGGGCAACCACATCTGCATGCAATATTCAAGATGTGGGCATACCATGTATTTATATAGAGGCAATATGATATTTTCTGTCTTATTCTCTATCCCTTTCTTAATGATTCCCTTTTTTTAACTGCCGCTGCACATTGTGGATAGTTCTCTGAAAATATCCACTCAATGACTCCAGGATCTCTTTCTTGAGTAGTAACTGCTAATTTAGACCCCCATGTTTTATATGTATAGTTGGGATTATGTTTTCCAATGTTCATTACTTTGCATTTATCAACATTGAATTTCATCTGCCATTTTGTTGCCCAATCACCCAGTTTTGAGATATCCTTTTGTAGCTCTTCTCAGTCAGCCTGGGACTTAACTATCTTGAATAGTTTTGTATCATCTTCAAATTTTGCCCCCTCGTTGTTTACCCCTTTCCCCGGATAATTTATGAATACGTTAAAAAGCACTGGGCCCAATACAGACCCCTGAGGGGGACACCACTATTTACCTCTCTCCATTCTGAAAACTGACTATTTATTCCTACCATTTATTCAAAGTACACATTATTGTATTATTGTAATGACTGAGAATAAGTGTGCCATTTTCCCCCTAAAAGACTAAAGAATGAGAGGAGTGATTTGCGTTCAAATATAAATTTATTTTCTTTAATCTTTTAGGAAAGTGGAATATATATCTTCAGCATTTCACCAGGACATCATATTTCTCATATGAGATATGTGATGGGGATGAATTTCTCCAATTACATTTTTACAATCCAAACTTCAAATGGTTTTCCCATTAATACTTTGTCACTTGCAGATATTATTGAATTATATTTCAGGAAAAGGGGCACATGCCCGGTCCAGCTAAGCTCTGGTTGGCACAGAACCCATGCTCTGCTTTAGTTCCCAGCATAATTTAGAGCAGACTACTTCAGGCTGCTACCAAATCCCCTCATAACCCAGAATGCTCTGAGGGCTTCCCTAAATTTTGTAAGCTAGAACAGTCTCCATTGTCTAAGGGTCTCCAGCTCACAGTACATTCTGGCAGTGATTCCTTCCAGCTATGGCCTGCCCAGGAGTATTCTCTACACTTGTTACGGAATGTGTAATGGCATACAGCCAGTTGTACCCACCCCAAGGCAATCCCCATCTGTCCTTTTAGAGAGGCAGTTCTCCATCATCTTTGTATTGTTAAAGCAACATAAAGGGGCATGAGACAAGGAAAGGATCTGGTCCAAGAAGTTTTTAAGATGGAGTTCTTAACTCCCTAGAAAACTGCAGAGTGTAATTTTAAAATCTTATGAAAATGATAAATAGCACAGTTATCATACTTTAGTACTTCGCTGGCTGCTTACTGCACAAAATTCCAAATATTCATTCCACTGAAATGAATAGAAATGTTGCCTTTTTCTTCCATGGGAGCAGGCTGCCCTGTGGCTGCTTTAACAAGGTGCAAAGAGAACAGCTACGCATAGAGTAGCACCAGGATCAGGGGAGCGCAAAGACAGCTTTAAGCTTTGTGCACCATCCCCAACTTGCACTCTACTTGAATCTGACCAAAAATATTGTGTCATGAAATGACATATCATCAGAAAGCTATGGCCTTTTATATTTATCGAATACGTGTTATATTATAAAGAGTATATGTGATTGTAGATTTTCTATCTATTTATCTAGATAAATATAAACACAATCAAGTGTATTACTCCATTAAAAGAAAATGTTAAACTCAGTCCCTATTTGTTTTTCCTTTCATGGTTGCTTCCCAAAAACGAGTGGCGATGGATCTGGAAATATAACCTAGTGTGTAATATACCAGAATTGTAAAGGTTACTTGAAAAAAAAATAGACCTTGTAGATAAATAATTTTATTGTTCTTTTTCATGGTTTCTTTGTTCTTGTTCTTTAATATTTAAGAACAACTACTCCAAGTCTGCATGCTCATTTCCTCATTTCAAACATTTTAAGCAGCAGTTTGGGCCAAACTGATAACTTTACACAAATCTACATACTACAGATTTCTTTTTGAAACATGCTTGATAGTTCTAGAATTCTAAGCTAATATGATGGTTTAGACAGTGGTGGCTACTGCTCTCATGTGATACATGTGTAGCAATTTAATCTGGAAGAAACATCATTTCTATTTTTCATTATCTTTCTGAACAATAATTTAATTGAATGAATTGCTGCCCTGAGGCACAAATAAGATCCAAAATAAAGCATCTATTGTATTATAAATGACAAAAAAAACTGTTAATGTAGTTAGATGATGCATCGTCATTGTATTGGCATTTTGTTAATCAAGGACAATGCATGGTAAGCTGCACTTTCCATTTCTTTAATCAGAGGAAACTAGTTACGGGGATAGCAGCCAAGTATCTCATGCCATTACACTTGCACATAATAATAATAATAATATCTAGCTCTTATAACTAGTGATTTTTCTCATTATGCACTCAGTGCATTTATCAAAATTATTTCTTGAAAAAGTAATGAAAATGCATACAGGCATATAGGTTACTGCTTAGAGCACCATGTGTAAGGGAACACTGGCATAGAGCTTGGAATGCTCTTGTCACTTATGTCAAGGCAAGCAACGGCTGGCAGCCATCAAAAGAACTCAACTGAAGAGGAAAAATCAGTCTGCCATGAAGATCTCAAAGGGCCAGATTGTGATTGTTGCACAGGACGAGAGGCGGGAACAAGAAATTATCAAGGGCTATTCATAATTACAAACCCTTTGCAGAAGGGTGTTCAGGAGTTGTGCTTTCTGAAAGCAGGTGGGAAGGAGGGGGAACTGTGCTTCCCCTCTGCAGCAGTGTCAGAAGAGATTATATTCTCCAAACTCCCACCACTCCAGACATGAGTCAAAACCTTAACGATCCAAAATGAGGTGCATTGGGGAGTGCATTTTGATGGATGTGACTCTTGAGTCTTTGTTCCTTAAAGACTTTAGATTCCCAATGGTCAAATGTGGCTGCTTTGAAAAACAAAATTAAAATTTTTAGGGGTCTTTACAGCTGACAATGGGAACCCTGTTCCAACTAATGGAAATGATGAAGGTACATCTGGGATCGAAGGCATCAGGAATGCATCTGGAGCTTGTGCTGAAAATGCATGGCACACAATATGAGTAAACAGTTTAATTGAACCATGGCAAACTTAAATAACTTAAAAGTGGATTTGTTATAAGGCCTTAAAGATGGCAAAATTGCTTTATAGGGGAAATATGCAAATTAAGCTCTTTAGACAAACTAGTTTACACTATTACTAGTGCTTCCTAAAGAGGAGATTAAATCAATAACCTTATTAAAATACAGGTTTGTAAATATCTTATTTTAAAAACCTAACTGAAGACCACAAAGCTGAAAACAAATCAAGTCCCCAGTCCTTCCAAACATGTGAGCATGCCTAACTTATGTGTTGTGAGTCATCCCATTAACTTCAGTGAAACTACTAACAGTATATAAAATTAAGCACATATATAAATCTTGGAAGGATTGGGTCCTAATACAGCTAAAGCAACATGATTAATGTCCTTTTTAAAGATTTCAGAAATACGTTGGTTTTGCAGCTCAATTTGGTATGCTACTACTTTTTTTTTTGTCAGTATCACCTTATGTGCGGGGGTGAGTATTTAGAGACAAACATATTTTATAATACTACGGTAGCTCCATTTCTCAGTGCTTTTTTATGGTGGTTATAGTTCAAAATGAATTCCCTGCATTTGTGTGTATACATGGATATTAGTATATGTAGATGAAATCATTTTGCTGAAATGACACCTAATCTTACTTTTAGATATGTAATTACATTTACTGAACTAGACTTAGTAACAAGCAGTGCTTACTCACACATTACTTCATAAAAACAAATCAACGTTGAAAGAAGACAGCTGCTTCTTTACATCTGGGTGAAGTTGAAATAATCTTTGATGCAAATAGTTTCATCTGTGTAAATGACAAATGTCTGTAGTCTCTGTACTTCACAAAGGGAAGACTGAGAAGTCTAATTCATTATGGCACTACCCAGAAAACCTGGGTGAGTCAAATAAAGCAACTGTTAGTTTATTTTTTATCTCCTGAATGAAGTGGAAACTAACGAATCAGAATCATTCAGTGTAAAATTAAAAACTACAATACCTCAAGCAGCATTTTAGAGTCAGTTACACTTACATATAGCCATGAATTAGAGAGAGCATATCTTGTACTCTGGCAATAACATATTTGGTTTCATGTGGAAATTGTATTGTGCTGTGGCAAAATGTAAAAGTAATGTAGAAAAGTATGTTTGCTGTTAGAATGGAGGTGGGTTTTGTATATCTGAACTGTCAACAAAGTGTCCTACTAAAATCTGTCAGATTAAGAGAAATTATTTTGGGAGCTCATTTCCATAAGGTTGAAATAGGTGAACCTCTTATCTCTAAAATGGTTTAAAATATCCCCTGTGGTTGAGCTTGAATCTCTTTACTGGTGATGATTAAGCTAAATAAGAGGCTCCCTTTCATCTTTGAAAGAACCATATTTTTCTCTAAAACCATTACTTGAAAGAGGCAGTTATGAAAATTAGCCTTATGGTAGATCTAGAAAGTTACTGAATATTTATTTAAAATAAAGTATATCATATGATAGACCTACTTGATTTTATATTGAAGAGTTAAACCTTTTGGTCATTTAATAATTTATTTATCATTTACTAGTAAGCAAATAACCACTTTTTCTCAGCATCTGATTTTTGTATCTGGAAACACCTTGAGCTGCTGTGAGACAAACAAAAAAAAATTACTAGCAGCTAAAATGGTGTTAGCAAATAGGAAGTGATCACCTAAACTGAGCAAACTGCTTCCAAAAAATGTGAAATACTGTAATGGGGGCGGGGAACCCTAACTTTTATCTCAATATATGGATGCTTCAACTTTATTGTACAATTTGGTAACCACATTTGGATTAAACTGAAAAAGATCTGGGATATCTACATGTCATCCCTGTCTGGAAGTATAGCCTCAAATTTGCCAATCACACACCCTTTGGGTAATTTTCCCAGCTCAGAAACTATTGCATCTTTCCCACATAGGCCTCCAGCAGCGTCAGTTCTGTATTTTGTAATGACTGAGTTTATGCCCTGGGTGCATGAAGTACTGGAAAAGACATACTTATAATCACGAATTACTAAAGTATTCTAAATAGTTAAAAATACGTACCAACCAGAGGAAATTTAAATTTTAAAAATGCATTATTTTTGAATCACAGTCCAGGAATTTCACTAACCCTCTTCTCTTTCTGTCACTGTTTCTATGCACCAAACACTTCAGGGCTAAATTCCCATTTGCACTAAGACTACTTTACATCACCCTGGCAATGGAAAGTTGCCTAAAAGTGGGTGTAAATGTAATTTATAACCACTTTATGGCTCATTAAAACTGTCAGGGTGGAGTAAAGCGGCCTTAGTTTATATAAGAATCAGACACTTTTATGTTTAGTTACCTTTTTATTTTTTTAGCACAATTTTTGGTTTCTTACATATTTGTTTCAGATCCTTATGGCCTTTATATGAACTAGTAATAGTGGTGCAATGGCCTAAGTGGATTTTGTATATGATCAGATATGATGATTGCTAAAACAGGACCTTTGGCATGTATCTTAATTTCTATGGCCAGATTCAAAGGCAAGATTTTTGTATTTTGCATTGTTTTCTTAGCTGTGTTTAATTTTTTTGATGGGGTGGGGGGTCAGGAGGATAAATGTTTCTTTTCACAAATGTTGGTGGCTATTGCCTCTTCCTATAGTCACAGTGTGACAAGGGCACTCACTAGTAAGTTCTGAACCCTATTTTTCTATAGTAATGTAATTTTGAAATTCAGAATATAGGATATTGAATTTATGAGAGTTTCTTCTCTTTTCTTTAAGATCTGTACATATTCCCAAATATTTTAATAAAATGAAATCAGATTAAAAAGTAATCAACTTTTATATTTAGGACACATTTTTTTGAATAATGTTCATACCAACCAAATAAATATTCTGTGAACTTTATCTTTGAACTTTAATTAATAAAGTCAACAGCAGGCTTGAGAAATTATCTCCAACTACACTATAAATTGCATGGTTCCTATGACACTTCACACAAAATTCAGTTATAACTTGCATGAGTATCATGAAAAACATAACACTGATAGTCTCCATTACTTACAGTAAGTATACTATCTTCCCAAACTTGGAATACGAGAAGCTGCAGTACTGACATCACTGTGGTGTGTCAAATGTTGATTGTTTTTTAATGGCAACTGCTCCAATTTGTAATGTAACAATTGCTATGGTGTACTTACAGTACATCAATCTACAGGTAATTAGGATTGAATATTTAACTCTCTTCACTAGAGTGTTTTTATTGGATGCACCTGAAAGAATCCAGTTAGAGCCCAGTAAATGTCATGTGCAGTGAAATGAAACATTTTTTTTAAATGTTACATTTATCAGACATTGTTGATAGAACTGGACTGTCTTTTGCATTAGATAACAAAAGGCTATATCCTGAGAATATTCCCCATTGACTATTAAGTACTTCATCATTGTCTGCTATTCCTTATAAAACCACTGTAGTTTATAGTTTGATCTTTCCGTTAACCATGATTTGAGGAGTTCAATGGCTCAGACACAGGTTTGATACAGGAGTGGGTGGGTGAGATTCTGTAGCCTGCGTTTGCAGGAGGTCAGACTAGATGATCATAATGGTCCCTTCTGACCATAACGTCTATGATTCTATGATTAATTAAATTTAAATAAATCATCTTTATCTTAGAAAATGTAACTGTATATAACTATATAATTGTTCTATTGTATCTAAATTGCAATGTACTACAGACTACTAAAATCCCTTTGTATTGTGCAATGTCTGTTGCTCTTTGCTGGAACTTGTATTTTAAAAATGTTCACAGCATGCTTCATTTCACATGGAAAGCCTCCTGTCAATAAGACCATGAGTCATTTTTTGTGAAGTAATGTGGGGGAAAAGTGCTAATATACAAATTTCCATTCTTTGCAGCTGCAACTTGCCTCAGCATTGAGACTCTGCTCTCAGAGCATGTCATCTGGAGACTGATATCTGGGTCATTGAATGAGTATGGAGGTCAAGTCATGCTGAGCTGCAGTCCTGGCTATTATTTAGGGGGTCAAAGACTCATACAGTGCAGATCTAATGGAACATGGAGTGGAGGTGATGAAAGGCATAGTTGTAAGGGTAAGGAGCATTCTTGTTTACCAAATACCATGCTTTCTGATAGTATGTTTGTATTTGTAGTGTTTTTTATTTACTTCATTTCTGTAATAACTGTAGATGAGACTATTTTGTTTTCCTAACATTCTGCTGATAAATTGAAAGCAAATAAATAAGATTGACTACCACTGGTTGAAATCAACTGGCGCAAACTGAGAATTTCTTGAATAACACATTTGTTTACACTGTTAAGTATTTTAGAATTGAGATGTAATTTGTTTATAAATCAACACTCTCAAAGCAAGGTGCATATATATATTTTTTACAAAAGTCAAAGATATATTGTCATAGTAGCTATATAGTTGCTCCTTTAAGTGGATGGTGACCCATGTTTGACTCATGGGTCCATTCGGGAGTTAGGATCTGGGTAAACATTGCATATACTGTTTACAGAATAGTTGAGGATATTGTTGTTACTTAAGTAATTTCTGAAAGGGAATATGTGTACATGATTTTCTTTATGCTCTTGAATAAAGTATGAGGATTGCACTATTTGGGTCCATTTCATACGTTCATTACAACACATTTTTATATAATACCTTTCATACAAAAATACCACAAAAAGCTTTACTGCTAATGATAATGTACACAAGCAAGTACAGATATAATATTTAGGTTAAACTAATCTGATAGAGAAGACCTGTACATAGGGGCCGGGCATGGATGAAGAATACAAAAGCGAAGTCACAGAGAGTGACTGAGTATGGGGAAGCTGGGAGAAGCAGGGATGTGATATTCAGTTACCATGAGGGTTAGGAGTCAGAAATCTGGCGAAAGCAAGGAGGCTGTTTAAGAAGATGGAGAAGCATATAGCAAGGGTTTCCTGTGCATTGTGAAGAAACATAGAGGGAGGAGAGAAGAATCTGTTAGTCAACTATCTCAGGAAATGGACAGTAATTCTGTAGTACATGCCATTTATACTAAGTAATTCTGTAGCAATTTAAATGTTCAGGTATTTGTACAATGCTAATTAACTTATTGTCACAGCAACTCTGCAAGGTATGTATGTATTAATATCCCTTTTACATATGGGGAAACCCCCCCCACACACACACATTCAAGCTCTGCTTTGTGTGCTGGGTGTGGGGGGAGAAAGAGGGAAGGGTGTGTATGTGTCCAGGATCTAATTACAGTCCCCTGTTTCTGTGGATTGTGCTGGTCCTGACTCCAAAACCTACATAATTTAGAGCAGCCTATGGGTCTCTCTGGGACCCATACACCATTCAAGGTTCGGCGGAAGAGAGCCCTGCTACACCCCATTAGCTTCACACCATCCTGTTCCCTGTGTTGAGGTCGGAAGGAGAGGTAGTACATCTGCCTTCAATCCTGCACTCCACCTGTAGACCACACAATCTTTCAGAATCGGTTTTGTACTTTATTCTGAAAAGTATATTAATCCAAGGAAGATTTTTTTAGAATGAGCTAATCTCCCCTCATATGCAAATTGAACAAAGGGGAATCCCTGTGGAACCCATATGTAAAATAATTCTTGGAGCAGAAGATCTATTGCTCAATGACAGATTTCTCAGAAATAAATAAACAGAGCCACTCTAACCTATACACCCCTGCTAGGGTCAGCAGAAATGTCAATAATGCCTCGTGTCCCGTGTTGTTGTAGCCATGTCGGTCCCAGGATATTAGAGAGACAAGTTGGATGAGGTCATATCTTTTTATTGGATAAACTTCTGTTGGTGAGAGAAACAAGCTTACACAGAGCTCTTCTTTAGGTCTGGGAAACTTACTCAGAGTATCACAGCTAAATACAGTATGGAACAGATTATTTACCATAAGTAGTTAATACATATTTCGCTGGACCATTCATGGTGAAGTGGCCAGGTAAACACCTCTCCAGTCATAGAAATGAAAGGAAGAGGGAGAGGAGCAGTTGCGGGGGGAGGAGGAAAGGGGGGGGAGGGGTTAGTGTGTTATAGATTGTTGTAATAAGCCAAGCCAGAAATCCAGTGTCTCTATTCAGTCCATGTTTTTTTGTGTCTAACAAACTTATGAATTTAAGCTCCCAGGCTGGTCTTTTGAAAGTGTGCAGGATTCCTTTGAGGATGAGGACTGATAGGTCATATATAGAGTGATCGCTTTGTGAAAAGTGTTCACCCAGAGGCGATAGGGTATCTTTCTCTTTTATCATTTTTCTATATGAGTTCATTCAAGAGTGCATTGATTGTCTGTGATTTACCACCTATTTACTATCGTGCATTTATTGGGGCAACTATTTATTCTAAAGACTATTCAAATTTGTGTTACCTTTATTTCCCCTACTTGCATAATTACAGCTTTAATTCCTTTAATTATCACTTTCTGAAGCCAGGTACCTTACTACATGAAATATAGTTTAATTTTGCTTACCAGCCTTCCCTGAGATCAGGTCTGGGGTCACAGGACAACAGACCATACAATCAAGGAAGTTTAGATAAAGCAAAAAGATAAATTTTCATTATACCCAAAGTCTCATGATACAACTTTGAATATGAGCGAGGAAGTCAAAGACAGGAAAATTTCTAAAACAAGATAAAAGCAAGCATATAAAAGTAATAGAGCAAAGTAGAAGTAAACTCCATTAAAAAAGAAACATAATACTGTAGTTTAACCTATTTGCTAAGGACCACTCTACTTCCTTTACTGGGATGGAATAATATACAGACATATTAATATTGGGTAAATTGCTACCAGTTTCAGTTTTGTTCATGAATCATTTTGCATTGTGCTAGATGAACTAATGAGTGAAAACCAACCATTGTGCAGCAGATAAGTCCTTTATCAGAGGGATAGCCGTGTTAGTCTGGATCTGTAAAAAGCAACAGAGAGTCCTGTGGTACCTTTAAGACTAACAGATGTATTGGAGCATAAGCTTTCGTGGGTGAATACCCACGTTGTCAGACGCATGTAATGGAAATTTCCAGAGGCAGGTATAAATATGCAGGCAAGAATCAGTCTGGAGATAACGAGGTTAGTTCAATCAGGGAGGGTGAGGTCCTCTGCAGTTGAGGTGTGAACACCAAGGGAGGAGAAACTGCTTTTGTAGTTGGCTAGCCATTCACAGTCTTTGTTTAATCCTGATCTGATGGTGTCAAATTTGCAAATGAACTGAAGCTCAGAAGTTTCTCTTTGGAGTCTGGTCCTGAAGCTCTTTTGCTGTAAGATGGCTACCTTTACATTTGATATTGTGTGGCCAGGGAGATTGAAGTGTTCTCCTACAGGTTTTTGTATATTGCCATTCCTGATATCTGGTTTGTGTCCATTTATCCTTTTACATAGTGACTGTCCAGTTTGGCCAGTGTACATAGCAGAGGGGCATTGCTGGCACATGATGGCATATATAACATTGGTGGACGTGCAGGTGAATGAACCGGTGATGTTGTAGCTGATCTGGTTAGGTCCTGTGATGGTGTTGCTGGTGTAGATATGTGGGCAGAGTTGGCATCAAGGTTTGTTGCATGGATTGACAGATAAGTCCTTGTTTTCCACAAGCAAATTGTAGGCCCATCACCTTCATGATCCTACAAGTGGGATTGCAGAAAATGTGAATAGAGCTTCCTAGGAAGTTAGCCCTATTTATAGCCCCTCCCACTGAGGGATAGCAACCAATCAAATTGCACTCACCAGACACTGAGAACTGTGTTGTTCGAGGCTGTCAGCACATGGAGCGTGCATAAACAAGGACAGGTGGGAAACAGTGTCCCATGCTTGCAAAGGGAAGGGATGGAGTAAAGAAAGTGTCTGTAGAAACAGGAACCCCTACTGAATAAAACAATATCATTGTCTAAAAAACAAAATAAAATTGCTTATATATATTTTGAAATAGGCTAGAAAAGAAAGTGTAGTAGCCACTAGGGCAAGGCAACTATGTGATTTTTGGACTTTCTGTGAATGGTGGTACTGTGATGGGTTGGACCCCTTGGGAAGTCACCTGATGTGCTGAGATACCACTGAGTCTACCTGTTCTGCCAGCATGAGTCCCCTTGTACCTGTCTTGCTGAGCCAGACCCTTAAAACCTCCTCTCACAACACACAGGCAGGGCCACACCCAACTGCAGATCAGCTCTGGGAACATTCCGCTTAAGGGGCTTGCTCAGATGTCCACCTCACTTGGAGTGCAGACCAAAACATATATTATATTCGCCTCTTCCCTCAATGTGGAAGAGGATATGCACAATTTCTTGCCCCCCTCCCTCCCTGCAGTTAGAAATAACATAAACTGGGTTGTATTATAAACCAAAAATAAAGTTATTAACTATAATAGGTGTATTTTAAGTAGTTAAGGAGGTAGCAGACAGAAAAAGGCAGATTACTAAGAAAATAAAACAGAGCATGCAAACTAAGCTTAAAACAGTAAAGAAACTGGTTACATGCGAGTTCTCACCCTAAATGTGGTTCTAATAATCTTCTTCACAGGCCAGATGTCCTTCCAGCCTGGGTCCAGTTCTTTGCCCCTGTTTAGTCTTAGTTGTTTTCAGCAGTCATCTTGGGTGGAATAGCAGGGGAGAACTGATTACCTGGATTGCCTCGCTCTCCACCCTTAAATAGTATTTGCATAAAGTGGGAGTCCTTTGTTTCCTAGTTTGATCCCCCTTCCCTTACAGTGGAAAGTTACAAGAAGTCACAGGTGATGTTTTAGTATCAGGTGACAAGACCACCTGACTCTGTAGGGCCCTTGTAGTCATTCTTCACAGGCTGACCCACATGTTCACAGGAAGACTAAGCTCTTTTACAGTCCATTGTCCTTGTTGATGGCCATTCACCCTGTTTGACTTTTCCATTGTTGTACCTGAAGTATTGGCGGTGGGTGTCACCCAAAATAGCATAGTTGAAATACAGATACATTGTCAATATTCCTAATTTCAGATACAGAAATGATACATGCATACAAATAGGATAATCTCATTCAGTAAATCATAACCTTTCCAATGATATCTCACATGAGCCATCTTGCATAAAGTATATCTCAGTTATGTCATATTCATATCATAAGCATATTTTCATAAAGTATATGGAATGACACATCAAAGAGGTGCGTTGTTTTTTCTTTGGGTTTATTTCTCAAACAGTTCATTTTGAATAAATAAGGGTAGAAAAATAGGATAGCTCTTTCATAATTGCTATGAAATAATGAGAATATTGATTTTTCTTTTGTAGTTAAAAAGAACAAGGTTTTGAGTTCATTAACTGAAATTACACCTTTTTTCTTTTGTGTAGCCACTATTAAATAATCTCTAAAGCTTAGTTTTCCACCATCTTTAATTAGAAACTGATTTTGCAGCTGGATCACAAGTAGTCATCCTGGAATCCATTCTCCAGCTGCTGAAAAGTTTGTTGAAAAGGCCAGTTCTTCACAAACTGCCACAGTGATAAAAATCCTAGTAAGGTAATTAGAGGAGACAATAGAGAGAGTGATCCAGATAGGATATATTTAACAAAGAGATAAGAAGTAATAGATGCAAAATCCTAATGGACTTGTTTATGCACTCCTGATTAAAGGTTTATTATTAATTTATTTGCAAGATAAAGATGTTGTTTCATCTGTAGAATTTAATGAGGGCAAACATCAGCTGCCAAAATATGTTCAGTAGTACTTTTGTATGGTGTATATAATATTAAGATCCAGAAACATACTAAAGATTGTTCTGAGAAGACAGTGTGTACTGTGTTCTATCACTCACATATACAGAAGAGATGGTATAAATATAGATTCTGTTCTAGCTGTGTACAATTATGTTTTTTGAGGCAGCAGGAGAGATAATTGAAACATGATCGTTGATGTAATTAAAGCATTTAAATCTTATATCTCAATATCCATTTATATAATGTGACTTTTATAAAGGACCCACTAGAAGTCAGGTCTGGGGATGTCTATGGCTGGAGAGGCTTAATTGGGGGTATTAGTTGCACTTCATTTCTCCTTAAGGTTATGCAGGATGGCTTCTTTAACAAAACAAGATACAACTCATCAAACATGCTGTTGCAATTTCAATCAGCTAGAAAAATCAGAGGTCATTTGACAAATGTAAACTATTGCATATATATGCATAGTAAAGTCCACTATATAATATTTTAGTGAACTAAATTAAAATGAGTGTGCTATGTACATATCATTATTCTGCATATTTATAATCAGACATCTTACAACATTGGACCTCTCCACAAATTAATTCAGTTATTACTTGCATTGCAGTCAAAAGGAATCCTTACATTAAATCTGGAGCATGTGGTGCTCCTCAATAGAAGTTTGGTGCACAATGAGCTTTGGTAATCTGTTTCCTAAATGCATGTACTGGTGTGACTGACTACAGTGAAATTCAGGTTATATGTTATCTAGTTTCCACAATGGGATCCCATTATAGCTCCTAAACTACAGCTGTCCATTATTACCAAGTTAAATATAGAAGAGGAAGAGAGTGCCTTAAGAATTGAGAGAGGAAATTTCCTGTCATTGAAATTTTAGTTTTGCGTAACATGTGCCTGTGAAAATAAAGAAAATGTAGAAAAGGTCTGTGCTGTCAGTCAGTAAAATAGAACTGGAACTAGCTAAGACAACAAAGGACTACTGCAATTACCATCTTATTAATTGTATATTAATGGAAACAAGGAAAAATAACAGATCGGGTTTAACTAGGTTTGACCAGTTATCGACAGATTGAAAGATTTATCACATTTAATTGGGTAGTTTACAGTATATAACATTATTGTAAATATCAACAGAAGATACTATATTAAGAAAATTCAACATCTGTGCTGAGTTCAATATATAAAAACCTCATGCCTTTTAAAAGGCAAAATACCTCCACAGACCTGGGAAAGTACAGGGGAAGGCAATTCTTCCTATTCTGTACAATGGGAATCAGCAGTGTTCTGGAGTACTGCCATGATCTACCCAGACATGCCCGAATCTTGGATGACTAGCATTGTTCGTCACATTCCTTTTGTGCTTCAGACTGTAAGGTAGATTGTGCCTACCCTCTGCACTGGTGCCCTAGAGGGGGAAAGGGATCCTTGAGCATTTCCCTAATCTGGCACACCTGTGTCAATTAAGGCATAATTTTAAACTCTTAATTTAGAGCCTATACCACATCAGATTCTTAAATGTATATATATTAAGCCTATGCAAAAACATAGATTTACAAAAGCTATAAGGAATTGTGTTATTTCTTGTATCTAAGAGATTAAGAAGCGATGATTTCATATTTCATTTTCAGTTTTATGTTTTCCCCCTAGTTGTCTCCTGTGGTGGCCTCCCTTCTCCACCAAATGGTAATAAGATTGGAACCCTAATGGTGTATGGAGCCACTGCAATCTTCACCTGTAACACGGGGTACACACTAGTTGGATCTCATGTGAGAGAATGCTTAGCAAATGGACTCTGGAGTGGCGCCGAAACCCGATGTCTGGGTAAATATACCTAAAGTCTTTCTTTACAACTCAGACTCATAACTAGATCCTGGAAATGCAACGCTGTCAGGTGAATGTGTAATAAATACTATAGAAAATGAAGCTGTCCTAATATGGAAAATGTGCCGTGCTGTGTATTAATTTCTTTTCCTCTATTAGAATTTAGCTGTTTTTATCTAATTATGCCTAACATTTTAGAACAAAAGCCTAGGGAATGTCCATCTGAAGGAACAAAATACTCCTTTGTTTATAAAAGGACAATTTTCTGTTTCATAAAGACAGGCATGGCACAATAAATTATATTCCATCACAAATTCTCACCTGAGATATAAACAAAATGAAAAGGCATTCATAGTGGAGTTGGATTATTTCTTTAATTTTTATATTGCAGTTCAATATATGGATTCCCCTGCCCCATTTTGTGTTTTGTCCATATGAAGACTTTAGTAGAAAGACTTTGTTCTTCCACATTTAGAGCAAAAAGAAAGTAATAGCACAATAAATGTGTTCTCACATACAACCCCCTTTCACTCTTTCTCCTTTGGTAATTTTTTTGGTTAAAAAAGAAAGTCAGAGGGAAAGAAATGAGAAATTCAGTGCAAAATGGACAGTATTAAAACCAACTTTTAATAATCTTGTTAATGTTCTCTTGAAGACCATAAAAGGTACAAAAGATAAAGTAATTATTATGTGTGTATTAAATTGTTCTATAGCTCAAAAACAGCATTGTTTTATCGTGCAATTAACTGACAGAACTTTTTCCAGAGTTGCTGAAGCAAATCTGTCTTTCAAGAAAATTCAGATGTGCATCATTTCTGTGTGTTTGACTGACTAAGTATATCTGTAGGTAAAGGGTCTTCATGTTACTTTTTGGCAGACTTCAATGTGGTGTTAAAATGAGTGAGGACCATTTATGCACAGAGAAAAGTTTAATGATTTGCAATAAACTGTGATATACATGTAAATTACTATTTCTTGAATGCATTCCTAGGTTATCAAAATGCTGCATCTATCTCCATATGTGTCTTGTTTCCTTCAAAGATAAAACTAGCATAAGAAGCAAACCAAATAATTCATAATACATACAATAGGTGTCATCAAGGTGAAAGACTTCTGTATTGATTTGCTATCTATGTCACATCATAATGTTTCATGGAACACAATAGCTCACCAGGATATGATTGTCAGGCACATTAAACATTCCTATTTCATCTGGGATTAAATACTAAAACTATTTTATAAGAAAACTGAAAATAACTGTGGCATTAAATGTTAAGGCAGATAGCTTATTGATAACTGACTTCTTTGTGTAAAATTAACATAATAATGCTTGCCTAACTTACTTTGTATTTATAATTTGTATTATTTTTTTCCAAATATAACAAATGTACCAAAATACACAAAGTAAGTATAGAGGTTAGGATAAACGGAGGAAAGAGGAAGCAACATATCCATCTTCAGGATCCACATTAGTCAAAGCCCTGTAAAATGTTAGCCCAATTTGCTCTGAATTTTTTGGGCATTCTCTTTCTGCAGAGTGCCAGTCATTCATTAGCTGTGATTTGCCTAGCTTTCTGAATTTGTCACAAAAGTAACACTTAGTTTTAGTTTCTTTACTGTAATTTATTTATTTTTGTTTACTAAGTTTTTAATTATTTTGTCCAATTTATAAAATGCTTGATCCAAAAATAGTCACTCAGTGCAAATTCTATAAAAATAGATCAACAATGAACTCTGCATATGAGCACACTGACAGTTAAAGAACTCTTAACTACCTTCTGCACACCCAAATCCATTCAAAATAATCCTCAAGCAAAAGCTTGGGTAAACTGATAGCCCTTGCAGAATCTCCTGAAGCTCAAAAAACTTGTGCTTGAGTGAACAAGATCAAGTCAAAACTGAAAAAACCTGCCCAAAGCCCCACCTCTTTAAACTTGTGTGGCTTTGCCTCAAGTATCTCAAGTGTTCTCAGTTGCTAAGATATCATATGAGAAGACAGTCAGCCTCTAAGGTAACCAGGACCCAAACTTCAGAGACCTAGGTCAAAACTAATCTGTACCTGGAAACACACTGAAGCCAATCTGGACTGCAGAGCACTGGTTTTATATGCAATCCATAAGAACTACCTCTACATAAAAGACCATGGTAGTACAATATGACTAAGCACTTAAGAACTGTGCTTGACTTAGCATGTGAGTAAGCCCACTGACTTTTCATGTTAGGTTAAGTATGCACATAAGTGATTTGCTTGATCAGGGCTCAGCACCACAGTTGCCAATTTTCACGTGGTAAATAAGCACTTCAACTTCCACAATAAGCCAAAAATCAAGCTAATCCCATTTCAAAACAAGGCCAAAACAAGCCAATCCCTAAGAACCCTAACACTCTCTGTGACTAGATCCCTCCAGTGTTCAGTCTGGGACTGTGGTGGGCCCGCTATGCACCCCTGACCTCCTCCTCCCCTTATTCCTGCTTGCCGGGAGCCAATCGAAAAAAAAAAAAAGAAGCAACAAGCTACAAAAAGCAACAAGCTACAAGCCAAACAAGCTTCAAGCCAAAAACTAGCCAACAAGCAACTCACAAGCCAATTAAGCCAAAAGAAGCCCAATTTCTGTGTTTTTTTCTGCAGGTTTGGCATGTCTCCTCAGCACCTTACAGAAGCTATATGTGAGCAGGAGTATTCTGTTTTATTTGCAGCTTTAGAGTGGTTTTCAGGTGGCTATCCATGAAAAGTGCATTGCATAATCCAGTCTTGTGCTGACAAATATGGTATGGTCCACATCTAAAAGGAGAGGTTACAATCTCCTGGCCAGGCATAGATAGATAATCACTTGAATTCAATGTTAAGAAAAGGAAGACAACCCCCTGTATCATGGGACCAGATACTGACTCAGACAGCTCTTCTAAACATTTTCCCAAAGCAACCAGCATTACTTTTGTCTTATATATCTTAAGTATTTTCATGATCCCCCATTACCATAATATCTGAGCTCTTCACAGGCAGCAGGTTTAAAACAAACAGATGGAAGTACTTCTTCACACAATGCAGTCAATCTGTGGAACTCATTGTCAGGGGATGTTGTAAAAATATAACTGAGTTCAAAAAAGAACTAGATAAGGTCATGGAGGATGGGGCCATCAATGACAATTAACCAAGATGGTCCGGGACACAAACCCAAGCTCCCGCTGTCCCTCTATATCCAACTGCCAGAAGCTGGGATTGGATGACAAAGAATGGATCTCTCAAAATTGTCCTGTTCTGTTCAGTCCCTCAGCAGCATCTGGCACTGATGACAGACGAGATACTGGGCTAGATGGACCATTGGTCTGACCCAGTATTGCTGTTCTTATGTCATGGTCTTGCCACTATGTGTTAGCAGAATGTAATGTCAAGAAAACACCTTTCAAATGACATAAAGGAACTACATGTTGAGATTGGGAATGCACAAATGTGTGCAAAAAGATTAGGAATGAAAGTTTTTGGTAAATGATTTTCTTGAGACTATCCTCCAAGAAACTTTCCGTTCTACTACTTCTGATGAGAGAGAGAGAGAGAGAGAGAGAGAGAGAGAGTGTGTGGCAGAGAGAGAGAGAGAGAGAGTGTGTGGCAGAGAGAGAGAGAGAGAGTGTGTGGCAAATTTTCAACAGCATTATATCATCTCCCTTCAGCATCTCCTTAATAAAAAGGAAATTCTTTAAAGTCTTTCTTGGTATTTCTTAATGATTTGTTGAGGCCCAACTAATTTTCCTTTCTGAAGAAAATAGCTTTATCTGATACACATGCTGAAACTGACTTTCTCACACCAGGTTTTTAGTGTGGCAGACTTAACTCATCCATTTCAAAAGTCAGTTGGAACACAAGGGCTTTGAATTTTAGTTATGATGTTTGGGAGCTGCAGCCATTTTAATTTATTTTCAAACACTTTTATTTCTTTATTTATTCAGAGGTTTTTTCTTTGCACAGGAGAACATCTCAGCACTTCTACTTGGTTCTATTACCAATATACAGTCATCATAATGCCAGTGTACCTGTGATATATTTTGTCCCCAAAGTACACTATCTTTATTACTTTTTCTGTTTTAATGTTATTTCTGATACAAGATGTCATTTGGTATACCATGGTGATGACTTACAAGAAGATTGAATCCTTTTGTAAGTACCATGACATTCATATTGCTAAAATAGCAAGATGCAGTGGTGTTTGAAGTATTTTGTTGGAAGACCTGGCTTGATTTTTTTGTTTTTGTTTTTGTTTTGTTTAACTCTTCACAGGTTTTTTTTTTTTTCCGATTTAAAATACACATTGTTAAGAGTGATGGCATCTTTTTATATAAAATAGAGACATAAATATAGATGGAAATAATATACACAGTTATTTTAATAAATATGTCATGTAGTATGCAGGCCAAAAATGGAAAAAGAAACCAGACTGTCCAGTGTCTAACAAAAAGAGGAGTGGAAATATTCCCAAGCCCCTGCTTAGTGGCCTACATAAAACCCAATGCAAGCGGGTTATATCAGACACAGAGGTATATTTTTGCACCAAGTCAAGATCAGGGAGTATGTGCCAGGCTTCATTCAGTTTTAACATATTATGATCAAAAAACCACCCATCTGATCTTCTGATCAGTAACAACAGTCATTGGCACAAACTAAGCAATACTTACTATCAGTGTTCTGCTATGTTTGAATAATACATTATTCTAATCTCTGGAACCCTAGATAGCGTTCTCTTTGTTTTCCTGTATGCTTGCTGTGAAATACATCTGCAGATTAAACAACCCCAAAGATGAATTGATCATTGTAGCCAAAAATGTATGATCATGTAATCTAGAGTTGGAAACGGCCTATTAGGTCATCTCATCCATCTCCCTTTCAGCACAGGATTGTTCCCTGTTGGAAATTTACTAATGTATTCCAGTCTAGTTTTAAATGTGCCAAGCAGTGCACCTTCCAGCACTTATTTGAGAAACTGTTATGCAGGGTAATAGATATCTGTATCAGGAAGATTTTCATGATATGCAGCTTGATTTTTCCCTTTTTCAATTTCATGCATTTACTCCCAACAATGCCTCTTTTTATTGGCCTTTGTGTTGTCATAACATTTTACAAATCTATGACTAATTGGATGTCCATTATCACCTTTCAGTTCCTTTGATTGTTTTTGCTTTCTAGCTTTATTCCTCTGTCTGAGTATCTGTGTTTCAAATGATTTTCCCCAGAAGTATTTTCACTTTTTAAAGGTTGCAGCAGCAATTATTGATGTCATTTATTAGTCTGTTAAAATTAGTGTTTGTCTTATGATACTTCCTATTTCTTTTTCCTAACATTTTTTGAGACTTTGGTATCTGTTTAATATGCCAGGCCCACTTCTCTGGTGAATGAAACTCTCTGTTTAGATATTGTTGAGAAAACTCACATCACTCTCACCAAGAGGTATAACACCTCTGGGGCTGAAAGGCAGTTCCTTTATCATGTCACTTTGCCATCTCAAGTCTAGCCCAGGTCAAAAGTGACAGTGTTGCCTGTAAAAAGTTCTTGTTAGATGTATGCTGTGCATGACTTTTGCCAGAATTGTGCCCATCTCTAGACGTTTCTTTTAGATATTATCTCACATTTCAAGTGGAAAATACACCAATATGTTTTAAAGGGGGCTTTAGTTCTGATTCAAAAAGCACATTAAACCCAACAGAAAGACTCCCATTGATTTTCAGCATGCATTGGATCAGGGCTTTGGGATCCAAGGGAGAAGAGAGCCTTTCAGAGCTAGTGTGCCAGCATAAATTTAGCTCAGTACAACTGGGTCTGAAAATAGTTCTCATTTACATAGGCTCATTAGCCTATGTAAAAAGAGCTCATGGTCTCTGTCCAGTTTCTAATGGACTAATATCCATATCACAAAAAAGTTATCAAAATTGGCATTCTTGTTAGCTGTCTCAGAAACGGTGTCCAAGAGACCTGTAAAGTAACTGTTCTATGGATAATTAAAGGCTTTCAATTTCCAGGCAGTTAGTATGACACATTTAGTGCCCAATCCTACAAAACGGCCAATGAGTCCAAAGGCCAGATTTTTTATCCTGGCTTGATCCCATGCACTGTTTTTCCTTGTAACATTTTGTGTCCACAAAAATTGCACCTGTAATTCATTCAAGACCAAACATTTTGGTATACATTTGCAACTCAAACTGGTATTTTAGGTGTCTAACAATTAATAATCCTGATTCAGAACAGCACTTAGGTAAGTGCTTAGCCCCATCCCTACACAGAACGGCTTTTAAGTATGTTCTTAAATCCCATTGAAGACAAGGATGGAGTTAAGCACATGTTTAAATGTTAGGCTGAGTACATATGCCTTGCTGAATTGGGACCAATGTTTGTCCTGCTATGAATTTTAAATGCAAAATTTCACTCCCCCCAAAAGAAAGACATATTTCAAAATTTAGGCCTAAATGTCTATTTAACAACTTTCAAAAATACTAGGTAGCCTTTTTTTCAAAAGCATAAAAATTTAATAAAAAATCTGTAAAAATCCAGAAAAATAGAGACTTTTACACTGCTAACTCTGAACTACTGTATGAGGCCTTTATCCTGCAATTGATAGTGCACAGCTAAACTGCTGCACCCTTAAAGAACCCTTTGATTTTTTTTTAATTATACAGAAAAATAAAATAACTCTGGCTGCTGCTTGTAGATCAAGCTCTCTAATGGAAGTGCTGACCCAACCTTGAACCCGTTCAGTAATTTCTTTAGTTCTTGAAAGCATATTATAAGAAATGATCCACTAACAGCCTCCTTAATGTACCTAGAACCTAATTGACCTGATTGGGAAATTAGATAAATTTGCTGTTTTTATTGTCCTGCTCCTTCAGTTCTTGAGCTGTTGGGATGTTTAATCTAATCAAGGCCAGACTGACAGAAAACCATTAAATATAGTAACTGGAGTGATCTGTAAGTGAAATGAATCACATGGTAAGTTCACAGGGCTGTTAAGTTCTTATTCTGTTAGCAATAATGTAATATTCCAGTTGGCACTTCTGAATTATCTTTGTACCCGAGATTTCCTGTGCTTCCATATATATGGCTTTAGTGCAGCCATTTCACCTTAATTTTTCACTCATTGGTTATTCAATAATCAAACATTCAAGTGTGAGGAATCTCAGGATTTGGGATGACTGAGAAGACTCTGCAAGAGTACACAGTTTCTGTTTGATTCAAACCATATATGATTATTAAACTCTTTTTCTTTCTAGTAACCCTTCATGTTCTTTTTTTTCATATGTTTCATAGGCATTTTTCATCAAAGACGCTCTTGCCCTGTTATCCTGAGAGGTTAGCCAATATTCAGGGCTTTGTAGATTTGTTTCCGCTAGGAGGAGAAATTATTGATATGTGTCTAGTATATTCTTTGGTGCAATACTGTTTACTTACAAAGAAGGTACAAAAAGTTCTTCTTCGAATGATTACACGTCCATTCCACTCTAGGTGTGTGCACACCCTGAGCACAGTTGCCAGAAATTTTTCCCTCAGTGGTACCCGTCAGGGTGACTCAAGTGCCCTCTGCTACCATGCACCATTAGCACAGAAATAAAGTACCCAGCCAACCCCAGACCCTCTCAGTTCCTTCTTACAGCCCATAACAGGCACTGGAACTGTTCTTGCCATTCACAAGCTCTCTAAGTGGTCTTTATTCTTACTGTACACAGTTAGTTGTAGTTATTTACTGTGAATTTTAGTGAAGTTTGGTAAATTGGTTAGTTGTGGGGTTTTTTTGTGGCATTTTCATCTGATGCCTGGTGCTGAGGGATGCCTTGCTCACTGGGCTTTAAGCCCTGTGCCTCCTGTAACAAGGCTTTGCCCCTGAGCGATCTGCAGTCAAGTTGTCTGAAGTGCCTGGGAGAAGCTCAAATCGAGGACTGCTGCCATATCTGCAGGGACTTTAAGCCTTGCATGAAGAAGGATTGGGAGGTCAGCCTGAAGTTTTTGCTCATGGAGGTGGCACTGAGACCTCCATCTGAGCCACACCGGTCAGACTAGCACAGACTGGCTCGGCATTGGTAAGACTGCCAGGCATGTGGACCAGAGTAGAGTGCGATCTAAGCCAAAGCACTTTTCTACCTTGGTACCGTAGAAGTCAGCATTGTTGACTCCAGCACCTATTTAGGCACCATCAAGTCTGGTACCAGAGAGCCTTATATATCTGTGGCACCGCACGGTGCCGATACTATCTTGGAACCAACCACACTGGAGGCATTTGCCACTGCTAGGGACCTTCAAGACATTTTAGCTGCTGTGGGCCCTTCAAAAGTAGCCCTGCCTCTCAATGAGGCCATTATGGACCCTATTACGACTTTGTGGCAGACCCCCACATCCCTTTGCCTCCACTTCAAAAAGAGCTGAACGTAAATACTTTGTTCCTGCCCAAGGTTATGAATTCCTTTCTACCCATCCCCCACCACCTGAGAATCCTGGTGGTGTCCATTGCCAATGGGAGAGAAAGACAGGGTCATCAGGGGCAACCTCAAAATCAAAGGATTCAAAGACATTAGGCTTGTTTGATAGGAAAAAGTTTATTCTCCCAGGGGGTTGCAGCTCAGAATTGCAAACCAACAGGTGCTGCTGAGGAGGTATGATGTTAACGTGGGATTCCATGTAAAAAATCAAAGACTTGTTCCCATAAGATGCCAGGCAAGAGTTTTCCTTGATCGTGGAGGAGGGTAAAATGGTGGCAAGTGCCTCTTTACAAGCGGTACTGGAAGACTTGTCTGCCATGTCCATGGCTTCATCAGTTGCCATGTGCAGGAGTTCATGGCTACAGTCCTCAGGGCTCCCATAGGAGGCCAACAGACTATTCAGGACCTGCCCTTCGAAGGAGCTTCGCTCTTTTCGGAGCAGATGGACACAAAGCTTCATGGGCTAAAAGATGCAAGAGCCACCCTAAAATCCCTTGGGTTATATCCCCCTGCTCCTTCAAGAAAGTACTATAGGCCTCAACAGCCCCTTCAAAAGCAGTGGACCTGTTATTCCTTGACTTTAGCAAAGCTTTTGATATGGTCTCACACAGTATTCTTGACAGCAAGTTAAAGAATGTTGTGGAAAATTAACCATGTGTTGTGTTAACAGCCTGAGATCCACTTTATTACAAGCATGCAGGGGACGACAGCCAAGCTGCTGACCCCCCCCCCCCCCCCAAAAAAAAAGGGAATACAGAAGCTTATATAGCTTAAAACCCCAATCAATTACACACATTCCTTATTAGGAATACATCAAAACAAGCTTTTTCCTGTTATTCAGTTTGTTCTTTTGCGGTTAACGCTTTCCTAGCACTTGCTGTCACAGCTATATTTCATAAGACTGGCTATTATAAATTGTTCTGGTTAAATTTTTCATTCTCGCTCTCCTCTTGCCCCTTGTACACAGTTATTTTAATCAAAATTATCTTGGTCAAAGTTTGGGCCTACTCAATTTTCCCTTACAATCCCTTCTTTTGTGCTTCTAGCACAACTATTAATCTTAAACCTTCATTTTTATTAAATTTTGCATTTATAATTTCAAATCAAATGGCCCAGCCCTTTGGGGTTCTGGTTGAAGATAACAATGCATGGTCAGTATGAACATGGAAGGTGCTATTAGTATTACATCCTTTACAACAACAACAACATAAGCCTAGGCTAAACAACAACAATAAAAGCAGTGGCATCCCCATTAAAATAACATGGTGGGGTTGCTAAATAGCTTTAGTTACAAAACAGAATACATCATTTTCAGTACATAAAGTAGACACTCTCTAAGATGTATGAAAAGCATTTTTTTCGATTTCATATATATTTTGAAATATATGAATTTGCTTTTGTAATTCAGAGATTTTCTGGACCTTTGGCAGGAGTGAAAGCAAATTTTGGAACCGATCAGGTACTAAGGCAGTCCAATTAAAGGGTATTTGAAACTTAAGGGCTGTTTGCAATTTTTTTTATCCGCATGTCAATAAATAATATTTCTGCCAGCATCAGTGGTGAGATTAAAATGTACATCTCGCAAAATGGTGGCTTTAACATACACACAGCTATTACTTGCTTTGAAAAGCAGGTGTCCTGCTAGGGTAGTTTCTTGTCCCTTACCCTCCCAACAGACATTGTCATGAACAGTGACATCTTCCCCTGGCTTCAGTTTCTGTACACACTGAAGCCGTGGGGGTTCCAATGGCCAGAGTGTCTATTGACTTCCTATTCCTATTCAAAGGTTGGGTGTTATTTCAGGAGCACTGACTATAAACCGGTCAGGCATACCAGGTAGTTTAATTTCCCAAATGTCTCGGTGAATTATCCATTTCACATGCATTCTCCCCACGGACCTGGCAGGATTCGGTATGTGGGAGCCCACATCCCTCCAATTGGTCCATATGCTTGGAAGGAGCACTGCGAACGTCTGCACCTCCACCCAGAAAATCTCCAAGTATATCTCCAGGCCACAGATCAGATGATACTTCTGAAGTATCTGTAAGGGCAGTAGGCCAAGCCTAATGCTCAAGATCACTCCAAATGGCTATTAACTGGTCATTCAGAAAATCCTGAATTTCTGAACATGCCAGATCCCACTGCAATGCCTTCCCAGCCTCAGTGATATTTAATACCATCTGTGTCGACAGATTCTGGGTCACTGAGCTAAGGGCAGAAATAACACGTAACTCACCAACTCCAGCCTGCACCTGGGTTAACTGTGCTCCAGTAATAAGACCTGTGGCCTTTTCCAATTGTCCTAAATTTTTCCGCATGTTGAAGGCCCTTATAAATATTCCAAACTGCAGCTGCACTATTGGCACCATCCCATAGGTGTCCAGTCAAGTCCCTCTTGTTTCTAGTGGAAACCCAGGCCCTTTGCTGTGCTAATCTAATGGCAGCCCCTCCTGAACAATTAGGATATGTAGCGGTGATTTGGAAACTAGATAAGGGTAGTGTGAATTTTATAGTTCCTAGAGTAGTATTAATCAGGGTCCATTGATATTCTAACACGTCCCTTTTTGGTGAAGTACTATACCACATCTGTTGGCTATACACTTTTATGTACCTTTAAGAAGCATTAGCATTTATAGCATGGGAGGGGGTATGTTGCAATATGGTGCAGGTTAAGTTATTAGTGACTGGAATTATTTCAATACAGGTAAAATTTCCTGTAGCAGAACAAACTTATTGGGTATATGTTTGATTATTCACTAATTGGGTGATCAAATAACAATAAGGGCCTCTTTCATCTAACACTCTGCAAACTCCAGGAACGGCCATTATATCTGCCTCGCTGTAGAACCCATTAATCTCAATTTCTGATTCCTGAGGCTCACTTGTAGTGATATCATATATTTTTATTTCCACCGACCCATTTGTTTTCCACATAATTGTTTGCTCATACTAACTATTCTGAACCCTAAAAAATAATCTTTCTGAACAAAATTTCAATAAGTCACTAAGATGTGAAGGCCTTGGCCAATGGGTTTCATCAGAATAGACAGTATTGTCTGCATCTGGATAAATTACAGGGGTGGTGGCAAGGGTCGAGGGGCTGGTGGGGTTAATGCTTGTGGCAGCAAGGCGTTTTTGTAATCCAACTAGGGAGGGCAGTGCATACTGATGGTACTTGTCCGTAAGCACAGAGCCCCTCTCCTGGAAAAATCCAAACCACCACTCAATCCCACATTTCCAAGAACAGTCACCACAAGTCCCTCTCTGCCAATTAACAATACTTTGTCTTTTTCACCAGGGCCAATTCTTAATGTCTTTTGTAGTCAGGAATTCCTGGACTTTGGTGTTTTCAGCAGAGCGAGTGTTCCTTCTTCTTTCTTGGAATAGCCGTGGTTTAGCATTATGCAGGGGAGAGGTTACTAGCACATCACCCTGTAATGGTTTGGTTCTTCTAGCAAAGTCCAAATGCATAGTAGGTCTGTCAGTGGACAAGAGAGAGGTTACTAGCACTTCACCTTGTCCTTTTCTCCTGCTGTCCAGAAGGAACAGCAGCACCAGAAGGAGAGACAGCCGATCATCAGTCGGAGAATCATCTCGCGGTGGAGGGGCCTTTTTGCAGTGCGAAGCCTGGGTCCAGGCAGTCAGTTCTTGGCACTTCACAGTGGTGTTGGTAGTTAACAGGACTTGGTACGGGCCTCTCCAGCATGGGGCCAGGGTGGTCTTTCGCTGTTGGACCCAGCAGCGTATTATCACCTAGGCCAACAAGGCCTAGGCCTAGGGCGGAAAATTTGCAGGGGTGGCAAATTTGAGCACCCCCGGAGAAGTTTCCCTGCTCCAGCTGCCTCCGCCGGAAGCGTCCCACCACTTCCTGTTTCTCTCCCCTCCCTCCCAGCGCTTGCGCCACGAAACAGCTGTTTCGCTGGGCAGGGAGGGAGGGGAGAGAAACAGGAAGCGGCGGCGCGCTCGCGGAGGAGGCAGCTGGAGCAGGGGAACTTCTCCGCAGCTGTTTCACTGGTCAGGGAGGGAGGGGGAACGTGGTGCGCTCAGGGAGGAGGCGGGGCTGGGGCGGGGATTTGGGGAAGGGATCCAATAGGGGCACGGAGGGGGCGGAGTTAGGGCGGGACTTTGGGGAAGGGGTGGAGTCGGGGCGGGGCCAGGGGCGGCAAAATTATTAATCTGCCCCTGGTTGGACCTTTATGTAGACCCAGTCTCCTGGTTCCAGCGAATGGCAGGGTTGCTCAGGATCCTTGGGTGTGCTTTTTTTTCACCTGTGTATAAAAAACCTTACACATTTCATTAGTGCCTGGCAATAATTTGAGCCTTGTGTCTTCCATTAAATGAATGTCCATCTGGGCAAGGGTTAACGGAGGTGCTGCTGGAAGCCGCATCGGGCGTCCTGTCAGAATTTCATGAGGGCTGAGTCCAGTCTTTTGATTGGGAGTGGCCCTTGTATTTTTCAATGCTAATGGAAGGGCATCTGGCCACTTTAAGTTCATCTCAGCACCAGGTATGCCAAATCGTGGTACAAAATCCTTAAGCAAAAGATTCACAACAGTCTTGGCATCTGCCTTTCTGCAAGGGAAGGCCTCAACTCAATTTGAAAATACATCAACTAAAACTAACACATACTCCTAATTACAACATTTAGACATTTAAATAAAATTAATCTGAATATTTACAAAAGGGTCCCCGGGAAGGATGATGTGCTGCCTGCCTAACCTTGACAGCTTTACCAACATTATGTTGCTGGCAGATTACACACTGTTGGCAGTATTGCTTAAAATATTCCTTTTTCTACAAATACCCTTGCTGATTGCAGGCAAAACTGAGGAATTACTCCCCATATTTTCCTGTATTTGTTTTATAGGCAGGTCAGGTTTTAATGGCTTCTATCTTTATCATTTAGGTGATTTGCATTAACACAGACATTCTCGGCTTGCTTTTGGATTCAAAGTTATCAGCCGCTTAGAGACTCTGTCTCAAAAGGACACAATTAACTTCTAACTTTTAACTCTTGCTTTCAAACACACATTGATTTGAAAAGGAAAACACAACCCATTTTGGCTCCCCTTTGGCAAAGTGACCATTGATTACAAAGAGCCTTAAGGCTTAGTGTGGGGCACTGACTACACCTTCTATCTGCTATTTGTTACCAAAACAGATTTAAAATCCTTTCCCATTCTCGTGGCTTTTACTGCCCTGCTGCAGCCACAACTTTGGTCTTTATTTAAAACAATTTAAATCTTGTAAAGCATTGTCACCTTAAGGATTAAATGCTAAATACCAAAAATTAAACAACACTAGTTTCTTTTGTCTGGCAAAAGTATTTTTTGGTTTTACAATTTTAAAACAACACCAATTTATCTTAAACTTATAAAACAAAGATTGTACACACCAGGAGTGTTTTTTAGCAAATTTGACTAACTTGTTCATAGTTAAATGATTCCACTTAAATAACCTCTTGCCTGGATTATTTACAGACATTCCTTTGGAAAAAGGACCCATTTCTCCTTCAGAATGGCTGCAAAGAAACCAAGAATTTTCTTTTCATAACACCTTCTTTTAACATTTGTACAAAGTTTCACTGCATAATTCCCTCCAGTAACTACAGAGTTAACTTTCACTCTTTCTCTTGCAACTTCCTTTAACTGGTGTTGCCTGCTTGTCTGGGCCCGATCCTTTTTCCCTCGCTGCATTATTCCTTTCCATGGGCACAGGCTTTGTTTCACTACCAATTTAGCAAGGAGGGTGGGCTTTTTGACTAACCCCCACCCCTCCTTCCAATCACACACACCGGGGGAGCGCCCTGTCTGCTAGCGGCTCATAAGCTAAAGAAAGGTCTCACACTCTCTGGGGAGGGCACCCTGTCCACTCAGCAGCATTAACAGCATGGTAAAATGGGGAAGTTACACTCACTGACCGTAGGAATAATGACTCCTTGCTGAATTAAGGAGGTGATTACTGGTTAAATTCCTTTCTCGGCCTGTTTTGATAGAGGGTACTGCTGCACCTTGGGAAGGGGTCTTGCTGGGGTTCAGGCGAACTTTACCCGGTTGGGCGGCCCCAATGTACCCAACTTGGTCAGCATGATCAGCCCACAAAGAGGGGGGGGACCTTAGCCAGAAATTCCTGTTGCAACTAGGAAGGGCTGGGGTCGGTCTCCTTCTTTGGAGCGTCCGCCAGTAAGATTGCCAGGACCTTATTGGGACTGGGACCAGGCACGCTCAAATACATGCCGTCTGGGGTACAATAGATTGTACAATTTAATTTACACAGCAAGTCTCTTCCCAAAAGGTTAACCGGTGAACAAGGACTGAGGAGGAAAGCATGATGGTCAGACAGAGGACCGATAGAAACGGTCAGAGGTGAAAAGATGGGGTGGGGATTAGGAATATTGCCCATCCCTACTGCAGTTTAAATATAAGTTTATAGGATCTTCAGATGGAGCCGAGGGGGTACCCCGAAGAGGCCTTAAAGGGTAGAGAGATATCTGCTGGCCAGCGGGAACTTGGGGAGAAGTCAGTTTCTCCTTTGCCTCTTTCGATTGTGTTTTAAATTTCTCCTGGGAGTCCTTGAGACTCCTCACTTGAGATTCACGGCGCGTTTTTTTTTTCCCTGTTTCTCCATACCAATTAAAATATACATCAAACATTGGCCAGAAGTGCGCCTCTGAGGTGCACAATCTTGTCAAGGTCAAAAATTTCCCTCTAGGGGAGACCGTAATTTTGGATCATCTCTGGTATACCAATTTCATTTGTTCAGAAACTTGCAAGTGAAAGGACTATAATTCTTATACATAAAGAGTGCAAGTGTGCCTTTTGGTGAGATGGTGATCCCACACCGCCCCCTTTTCTACAGCTTTCCTGGCAAGACGGGGATCACCTTGGATCCTCTGGCCCCCAGTATCCTGGCTTTCCTGGCGAGACGGCGCTCCCTTTGGACCCGCCGGCCCCCAGGACCCGACAGACACTTGCACACAGGTCACTCACACAGGTAAGGCTTATTCAGGACATCCATGACTCTCCTACAGCCCCCTTCAGCAAAGAGCATCAGCTAGTCTCAGAGAACGGCGCCACATACTCTGTTGCCTCAGGCAAGGTGATCGGATCAGTCAGTGGCTCATTAGACCGCCTTCAGGCGGGGACCAGAGACAAGGGAGGAAAGAGGGTGCAGAAAACAGACCGTTCAAAGACGATAGAGGATAGGGTCACACAGTCCTGGACCTAAGCAGGCCCCTAGCCGGTCATGCCTTGCAGAGCGGCACTGCCTTGGTCAGAGCCTTTTACCGGCCCCCTAGGTGCGGTCACAGGGCTTGCTTTAGAGGCATCTCCGGTCACAAGCCCGAGGGCTTCGCAGAGAGCTCTGGGCATCTTCCTGTGACCCTCACTCACATCTTCACTCACACTGGCACACAAAACAGAGGCCTACAGTAGCCACACCCGTGGCTCTTCCCGGGGCAACTAGAACAGAAGGGCGTCAGGCGTGTCTGGCACCAAAAGGTCCGGATCCAGCGTGCAACTCACCCAAACCCAGAGCCTACGGGCAGTCCTCCACCGGGAAACCACAATATAGATTTAAAAGGTCTCCTACCTTTCAGATGGCGCCTTGGTTCGGTGGGGAACGGTCCGCAGTCCTCCGGTCTGGTGGTATGCTGTGGATCCGAGTCACGGAACCAAGAATTATTGTGAAAAATTAACCACGCGTTGTGTTTGGATCAGAACAACCTGAGGTCCACTTTATTACAAGCATGCAGGGGATGACAGCCAAGCTGCCGACCCACCCCCCACACACGCCCAAAAGGGAATACAGAAACTTATATAGCTTAAATCCACAATCAATTACACACACTTCCTTATTAGGAGTACATCAAAACAAGCTTTTTCCTGTTATTCACAGTTTGTTCTTTTGTGGTTAACGCTTTCCTAACATTTGCTGTCACAGCTATATTTCATAAGACTGGCTATTACAAATTGTTCTGGTTAAATTTTTCATTCTCTCTCTCCTCTTGCCCCTTGTACGCAGTTATTTTAATCAAAGTTATCTTGGTCAAAGTTTGGGCCTACTCAATTTTCCCTTACAAGAAGTATGGGCTGGATGAATGAACTATAAGGTGGATAGAAAGCTGGCTAGATCATTGGACTCAACAGGTAGTGATCAATGGCTCCATATCTAGTTGGCAACCGGTATCAAGCGAAGTGCCCCAACGGTCGGTCCTGGGGCCAGTTTTGTTCAATATCTTCATTAATGATCTGGAGGACGGTGTGGACTGCACCCTCAGAAAGTTTGCAGATGACAGTAAAGTGGGAGGAGTGGTAGATACGCTGGCAGGTAGGGATAGGATACAGAGGGACCTAAACAAATTAGAGGATTGGGCCAAAAGAAACCTGATGAGGTTCAACAAGGACAATTGCAGAGTCCTGCACTTAGGATGGAAGAATCCCATTCACTGTTACAGACTGGGGACTGAATGGCTAAGCATCAGTTCTGCAGAAAAGGACCTAGGGGTTACAGTGGACGAGAAGCTGGATATGAGTCAACAGTGTGCCCTTGTTGCCAAGAAGGCTAACGGCATTTGGGGCTGTATAAGTAGGGGCATTGCCAGCAGATCGAGGGACGTGATCATTCCCCTCCATTCGACATTGGTGAGGCCTCATCTGGAGTACTGTGTCCAGTTTTGGACCCCACACTACAAGAAGGATGTGGAAAAATTGGAAAGAGTCCAGCGGAACGCAACAAAAATGATTAGGGGGCTGGAGCACATGAGTTATGAGGAGAGGCTGAGGGAACTGGGATTGTTTAGTCTGCAGAAGAGAAGAATGAGGGGGGATTTGATAGCTGCTTTCAACTACCTGAAAGGGGATTCCAAAGAGGATGGATCTAGACTGTTCTCAGTGGTGCCAGATGACAGAACAAGGAATAATGGTCTCAAATTGCAGTGGGGGAGGTCTAGGTTGGATATTAGGAAACATTATTTCACTATGAGGGTGGTGAAGCACTGGAATGGGTTACCTAGGGAGGTGGTGGAATTTCCTTCCCTAGAAGTTTTTAAGGTCAGGCTTGACAAAGCCCTGGCTGGGATGATTTAGTTGGGGATTGGTCCTGCTTTGAGCAGGGAGTTGGACTATATGACTTCCTGAGGTCCCTTCCAACCCTGATATTCTATGATACTCTGCCATGGCTCCCTATCAGGACCTGTAGAGGAAGAGAAATGGGGTTCTTAGGCATAGGCCACCACCTCATCCCACCTCAACGTCAATGCATGCCCCACACAGTCATCCAGGAGGTTCTAAGCAGGCATTTTGATTGGATGCTTTAGGATGTCATATCAGTTTCTGTGATGCCAGACCCTGATTTGTCCTTTATTTGCAAACCACCTTTCCCACTTCTTTGGTGCTTGGTCCCGTATCACCACAGACTGTTGGGTGTTGAACACAGTGGAAGTTAGATACACCCGACAGTTTATTTCCACCCCTCTTTCCCAACCCCCCCACATTCCTCTTCACAGACCCCTCTCATGAAGAACTTGTGGTCTAGGAGGTTAAATTTCTCCTTCAGGAGGGACTGTGGAAGAGGTTCTGCAGAATTTAAGAGGGAAGGGGTTCTACTCCCATTATTTCCTAATCCCGAAAGCCCAGGGAGGTGTCAGACCCATTTTGGACCTGGATCAGCTCAACAACTATAAAGTTCCATATGGTCACTATGGCATCTATTACCCCTACTTGGATCCCAGAGACTGGCACACCATCCTTGATTTAAGAGACACTTATTTTCATCAAAAAGAACAGGAGTACTTGTGGCACCTTAGAGACTAACAAATTTATTTGAGCATAAGCTTTTGTGGGCTACAACCCACTTCTTCAGATGCTGTAGCCCACGAAAGCTTATGCTCAAATAAATTTGTTAGTCTCTAAGGTGCCACAAGTACTCCGGTTCTTTTTGCTGATACAGACTAACATGGCTGCTACTCTGAAACTTATTTTCCTGTGTCAATATACCAGGAACAAAGATTCCTCAGATTTGTGGTGAACCATGCACCCTACCAATTCATGGTTTTCCTGTTTGGCCTGTCTGCAGCTCCTTGGGTGTTACAAAATGTATGATGGTAGTGATGGCTGCCCTGAGGAGGTTAGGGGTGCAGGTCTGCCCTTATCTGGACGATTGGCTAGTCACGGGCCAATCCACGAGTCAGGGCCAATCCACTGTCCAACATTTGACTTATCCAATCGACATTTAAGGCCCTAGGCCTTCTAATAAATGCAGACATGTCTATCCTCACTTCGGTGCAGAGGATAGAGTTCATTGGGGTGGTGATCAACTGTACTCAGGCCAGGGCCTACCTCCCAGAGGTACATTTCCAATCAGTCAGATCCCTGATAACACACCTCAAATCTCATCCTATCACAACAGCCTGAAACTGTATGAGGCTCCTAGGTCACATGGCCTCATGCACATACATGGTACAACATGCAAGACTGCACCTCAGACCTCTCCAGGTGTGACTGGCCTCAGTGTACTTGCCAAGCTGTCTCCCTCTGGACGCTGTACTTACAGTACCTCCTAGGGTTCTTATCTCTGGGAGTTTTGCGTCGCCCACTCAATCAACCTTGAGGCCTCTTACCTTCTGGGAGCACAGAATGAGCTGGCAGATTACCTCAGCAGGTCTTTCTCCAGATGCATTAGTGGTCTTTCTGCCCAGATGTGGCCAGAGACATTTTCCAACAATGGGCCACTCCCCAAATAGACCGATTTGCAAGCAGGTTCAACAGAAAGTGTCACCAATTCTGCTCCCTACAAGGCCACAGTCTGGGTTCCATGATGGTCATCTTCCTATTAGAGTGGATGGGACACCTGTATTATGCTTTTCCACCTTTCCTGCTTGTGCACAGAGTGCTGCTAAAGATCAAGCGGGACCACGCCTGGATTATTCTGATAGCCCAGGCATGGGCTGGCCAACTCTGGTTCTCCACTCTGCTAGATCTCTCAGTGGCAACTTCAATCCTACTTCCCTTGCACTGAGATCTAATTTCCCAGGACCATGGTCAGCTGCTCCACCCAAACCTGAGCTCACTTCATCGAAGAGCCTTAAAGCTCAATGAGCCTTAAATCCCAGAGCCTTAAATCCAATCCAAGACCCTTAAATCCCAGAGAGCAGGCTTTCTCAGAGTAAGTTCATCAGGTCCTACTAGGCAGTGAAGGCCATCCACCAGGACTACTTACCTCTTGAAGTGGAAGTGGTTCTCTGCCTGGGCATCCCAGTGTGGAGTCTTGCCCATGAAGTCATACTTGAATACTTATTGCACCTGAAACAGCAAGGTTTAGCAATCTCCTCTATCAAGGCTGACCTGGTAGCAATATCAGCTTTCCACCCTTGGGTGGAGAACTGGTTGGTTTTTTTTCAAATGACATGTCTGTCAGATTCCTCAAAGGCCTAGAAATGTTATACTCTCAATTAAGAGAGCCCTTTCCTCCCTGGGACCTGAAGTTGGTCTTATCAAAGCTTATGGGTCCACCATTTGAACCTTAAGCAGTGTGCTCCCTATTATATCTCTTCTATAAAGTGGTTTTCTTAGTGGTTATCACTTTGACCGGAAAGGCCTCTGAACTCTGTGCCCTCATATCAGAGCCTCTGTACACAGTCTTCTTTAAAGATAAGGTGTGTTTATGGCCTCACCCCAGTTTCCTCCTGAAACTGGTTTCACAATTTCATAGCAATCAAGCAATCTACCTACCTCTTCCACCTGAAGCCTCACACAAATAGGAATGAGCAATGTCTTCAATCATTGGATGTTAGACGGGCTCTAGCTTTCTACATAGAAAGACCATTGTGATGCCCCACCCAACTGTTCATAGCTGTAGAGGACGGGATGAAAGGTCTACCATCTCTTCACAGACAGTTTTGTCCTGGATTACTTCATGTATGCGCACTTGTTATGTTCAGGCAGATATTTCGCTACCAGCAAACCTGACTGCTCATTCCACAAAGTCACAAGCATTCTCAGCAGCATTGTTAGTGCAGATTTGTATTCAGGACATTTGTAAAGCAGCTATCTGGGCATTGGTGCATACGTTCTCCTCCCATTATGTCATCACTCAGCATTCCAGAAGTTATGCCAAATTTGGTCGACCTATACTGCACTCTGTGTGTCCACGAACTCCGATCCCTCCACCTACTCTTTTGCTTGGGAGTCACCTAGAGCAGAATGCACATGTGCAATCACTCAATTGAAAAGAACAGTTACTAACCTTCCATAACTGTTGTTCTTTGAGATGTGTTGAACGTGTCCATACTATGACCCACCTTCATACCCCTCTACAGTGGAGTTTTCTGGAAAGAAGGAACTGGGCACTTTATACTGGCACTACTGGCGCGCAGCAGCAGAGGGCACTTGAGTCACTCTGATGGGTACCACTGAGGGAAATATTTCCAGCGACTGTACTCGGGGCACGCACACACCTAGAGTGGAATAGACATGCGCAACACATCTCGGAAAAAAATAGTTATGGAAGGTTAGTAACCATTTTTTCTGTTTCCCTGAATGCAGTAGAAACAAACAATAGCTGCCCATTTCCTTGATTAGAAATCATTCTACCTGATTTTCCTGCAAGATCCATGTGTGAGGAACTCTGTCTCTTGCTTCTCTTGATCTCTGTTCCCTCTTAGGCTTTCTCGCTTTCTGCTTTCTTTTTTCCATTTATTACACAAACACAGCTTGTCAAACAACACAAACCACTGCATTTGCAGTCAGGGAAGGCTTTATCCCACAGGATTATTCTTCTGACCATGTCTTGCCATGTAGCCCCTTGCCTTGGGCAGTAGTTTCCATTGTTTGCAGCTATCTTGCTACATAAAAAGACTTAATTGCACCTTCCATTTAAACTGAAAGAAGGGTGCATAACACATCTATTGTCTTTAACCAGGTCTGTGATTGTCCATAGATCAAAGACACTTTTGGTGGCAGCCATTAACACCTTCCAGTATAACAGCACCCTCCACCCCCAGCTCTGATTTAAAGTGATGACGCCCTAAATGACTTATCCCAGACAGAAAGAAAGGAACTAATCTAACAAATTAAAATGTATATAAGCTTAACTATTTAGATATTTACAGTGACTTTTTGTCAGGACTTCTCAGAGCACCAACCCAAATCAGTTCAACTGTCACCCAGATCTCATTGGAGTTTTCTACTCTTCCTGCCCCCCCCCCTTCCTGTTAAACAACCAGGAGGGCCCTCTTTCAGTCTGCTCCTGCAGTGTGTCCATTGCTTCTGTGGAGTCTGCCAAATAGGGCAGCTTTTGTCAATTGTGTTCTAAGGGAATTCATTACAGTCTGTCACATCTCTTCCAGCCTCACTTTGTACATATTCAGTCTCAGTTTCTGGGTGCAACCAAACTGAAATTCTGTCCCACTAGTACCTTCTCAGATGGTCCATATATTCTTGTGTCAATACTTATCAAACCCATTGGCATTAACCAGGCCTCTTATTTTACTGTGTGAACACATAGGAGCATGTTACAATCTTGCCATAAAGTACACCAGAAAACTATGTTTAAGACTGTGACACAAACAAATAAAATAGAAGGCCAAATTCTCATTTACACTGAGGCCTGTTTGTGCTGCTGAGGCAGAATAAGGGGCCTAAAAGAGTGTAAATGTAATTTAGTGCCAGAAAAATATAAAGGGGCCTTGTGTAAATGACAATCAGGCCCAGAGAAAATAAGTTGAAATATGACTAAGTCTCCCGTCGTATATTGCACCTCAGTATTGAATATAACATCACATAAACATTCAAATTTTCGAAAATGGCCAGTAGTTTTGGGTGCCCATCTTGAGATAGCTGAAAAATTAGGCCTCAGAGGTATTTATCATCCATAGGTCCAACTGAAACTAATGGGAGCTCCAGTTGCTCAGTGCCTTTTAAAATCAGGCCCATGCTATCTCAGATAAGGCACTCAAATGCTGAAGACCCTAAAGTCAATGTCCACACTTGAAAATGTTGGTCTTAACCTCTTGCACTTACTAAAATAGTGGCCCTTTTTTAAAAAGTATCACCCACAGCATGTTATCGAACAATGACATCGCCCATTGATTTTAGTGGGAGCTGTCAGTGCTCATCATCTCTATCAATCAGAAGTTTAGGTTTATAAGTTTAGAATTTAAGTGCTTAACTGTGAATAAATTAGTTTCAAAAATTGACTTCCCTGTATATCAGTATATGTTCTCGGCTTGCCACAAAAGAAACTCCATCTGACTTTTGACAAAGTTCCTTTAAAACTGAGGGTGTAAGTAAGTTATACAAAACATAAATAAAATATTTTAACTTAAACACTTGATCCTCCGAAGTACTGAGCACTGCAATTCCTGTTGCCTTCACTGGAAATGAAGGTAAGTGTGCATATCACAGCGCCTTGCAGGATTTAGTTCTAATAGCATGCTTGTCATGAAGGTGAACGAAGCAGTAGTTTTTCCATTAGCATCTTTTCAATATTAACAGGATTTTAATATATACATATCTTTTATTGATTGGTTTGTTCCTTTATTCTAGCTGGGCATTGTGGTTCTCCAGATCCAATTGTAAATGGCCACATTAGTGGGGATGGCTTCAGTTACCGTGACACTGTGGTCTATCAGTGTAACCCTGGCTTTCGGCTTGTCGGTACATCTGTCAGGATTTGCCTGCAAGATCATAAGTGGTCTGGACAAACTCCCGTTTGTGTCCGTAAGTAGCATTTATTTTTCACTGAATTGTTTTTTGTTGAATTTTGTTGTTAATTATGAGTGGGATTTTCAAAAGTGCCTGGCTCATGAATTTATTTAATAGATTTTAAGGCCAGAAGAGAATCTTATGGTCATTCAGTCTAATTTCCTGCATAGAACGGCACCCAGCAATTTCTGATCAAGCCCACAAACTCTGTTTGCACTATGGCATATCTTTTAGGGTATATCTATACATAGTGGTACAGTTGCTCCGCTGCAGTTTGTCTGGTGAAGACGCTTTATGCCAATAGGAGAGAGCTCTCCCATCAGTATAAAAAACACTTCTGTGAGCAGCAGAAGCTATGTCAGCGGGAGAAGCTCTTCCTCTGACAGCGCTGTGCACACAAATGCTTATGTCGGTGTAACTATGTCACTCAGAGGGAATATTCACACCCCTGAGTGACATAAGTTTTACCAACATAGCCTTTAAAAGAAAGATTTACTTTTCCCTTAACTTTTAATGAGACTTGTGCTCCTACCTCTCTTAAGTGCTTTGAAAATCCCACTCTAAATTACTGAAATTCTTCAGTTTTCTCATCTCCCCTGCCCCCTTTGATGATAGGTTTGCTGATATTTTCTTGAAACATATAACTTTTATATTAATGTCAAGAATGGGTTAATATTTCTCTGGCTATTCTTTCATTGACCTATTTTGGGGTTTTCAATTTTTATAAGATTTCAGATTTTTCTTTAATTTTTGGTGGGTTTTTTTAATAGACTTTTCATTTATGTCTTAATTTTTGTCATGATATAAGTTTATAATGAAAATAGGAGTATTTTCATTCCCATAAGACTACAAAGTAATTGACACAGTGATTATCAATAGCATGTTCAATTAATTTTAGTATCTCTGTTTTATTGCTGAGATGTACACTACTACTGAACCATTAGATTAAAAAAATGTTAATTTTTGATTTGTAAAAATAATATCTTCTAAAGAGTAAAATGGGACATTTTCACCTGGCCATAGCTGCCAGCAATATCTACCAAAAACATCATTGTCCTTTTAAAAGCCATTTACATCCTTAAGTTATGTGCATTCTTCAAAGGAGAATTGCCACCTATCTCCAGTGAATCTTGTATTGTATTTATTTTACAGTGTCTTAGCTGACTGCGGGGATCAAATCTCTTTAAATATAGTGGCTAAAACTGAGAAGGAAAAGGAGACTTCTCCCTACTACATTATTAATATAATTACTATTTTAGGTGGAGCTTGCAGCAACACTTATCTATAATTAAGATTGCCTAAGACATTCCATTCTAACACAGTTTTCAGCTGATTATAATTTTTGCCAAACTTTAACCACTCAGACAGAAAATTTCCATGCCAGAGGCCTAGCTCCATCTCCTTTTCTTTTCTTTTCTTTTCTTTTCTTTTCTTTTCTTTTCTTTTCTTTTCTTTTCTTTTCTGTTGCTCTGAAAATCAACCCCAAAGTTGATCAAATTACACGTCTCTGAAAAATAATGTTTCCATATGTTCATTAAAGGTTTGATAGGTCTGACAGCAAAATTCTCTGAACATTCCATCTCCACTGAGCATTCTCCAGTCCACATTACTGTGCCAACCACACTCAGCTAGCTCTTTCCCCATGTTGCTCATTGACTGTGTTTCAGCCCAGGACAGAGGAAGACTTTTCAGCAGTTACTCTTCCCAGGTTCCAAAGCATCCAGTGGCACCAGAAATTTGAGTAGAAAAAGACTCTCTCTCTTGTGCTCTCAATGCTCCCTTTGAATCAATGGAACCCACTCAGCATGGAGGAAGAGGAGCAGAAAGGAGCCATAGCTGAGGGGAAAAGGTAGAAGGGGAAATGGAGGTTGTAGGCTGCGAGCTTGATGGGGTAGAGGATGCTTGGTTGTGCCACTCCTGGTTGGACTGTATTTATTTATCTCACCTTCATCTCCACCTGCCCCATTCTCGGACCACCATTTGGTGACCATGATGGCCTCTCTCACCTTGGAGAGACCGGCACCAGCCTATTGGCATTTTGATAATATCTTACTGGAGGATGTGGGTTTTGTGGTGTCCTTCCGAAAGTTTGGCTGGTCTGGAAAGGGCAGAGGCACATGTTTCCCTTGAAGCAGCAGTGGTGGAATGTGGGAAGGTCCACGACCAGCTCTTTTGCTGTAATAGAGCAGTTGAAATGGCATGTCTTGAAGCTGGAGAGGCATCTGCAGTGTGTGCTGGGAGAAGCCAGAGGAGCTCCGGGCCTTCGATGGATCACAGCTCCGACTTCTTCAACACTCTGGAGAAAAGGAGCGGGGCTAACAAGCACATCACCTTCTCCCTGGCGGGTGACATCATCCCTCTTACAGATATGGTGGAGATGCAGGGGAGGGCCAGGGCCTTCTACACTAGCCTCTTCTCCCTGGATCCAACCAATGCCTGTGGAGTACTCTGGGATGGACTCCTGATGGTCAGCACAGGTGACTGGGACCAGCTGGAGCTGCCACTCACTCTGGCTCAGTTCTTGGAAACTCTTCATCCGATGCCCACCAATAAATCTCTGGGCATCGACGAGCTGACCATGGAGTTCTACTGTGCATTCTGGAATGTCTTTGGCCAGGACCTCACTATCGTCTTGGCCGAGTCCTTAGGGATCAGGGTTCTCCTCCTGTCATGCTAGCAGCCTGTGTTTGATCTGGTAACCAAGACAGGGGAACTCCATGACCTTCGTAATTGGTGCCCCATCTTGTTCCTTATCACGGACTACAAAGTCGTAGTGAAGGCCATCTCACTGCAGCTGGGGTCTGTGTTGGCAAAAGTGGTCCATCCTGACTGGACCTACAGTGTCCCAAGCTGTATCATCTTTGATAATCTTTATTTGGTCTGGGACATCCTTAAGCTTGGGTGTAGAGATGATCTGTCATTTGCCCACCTATCCCTGGACCAGGAGCAGGCATTCAACAGGGTGGATAATGGTTATCTCCTGGGCACTCTGCGGGCTTTCGGCTTCAGGCTCCAGTTCATGGGATTTCTCCAGTTATTGTATGCTTCCATGGAGTGTTTGGTCTAGCACAACTGGACCCTGACTGAAACTGTGATCTTCGGTCGATGGGTGCATCATAGCTGTCTGCTGTCAGGCCAGCTGTACTATGGCCATCGAGTCCTTCCTCCGTCTCCTCTGCAGGAGGTTAATGGGGTTGGTGCTCCATGAGCCAGAGTTGCAGGTGGTTCTGTCGTCAGCGTATGCCAATGTTGTGCTCCTTGCGGTCCCGTACACGGGTGACCTAGTGCAAGTGGAGGCCTACCAAGCTGTTTACTTGGTGGCCTCCTCCGTCTGGGTCAACTGGCTGAAGAGATATTGTTACAGTTACAGTAAAATTGCCCCTTATGGGGTTTTTGGGATAAGCACCAGCACTGTATATTGCTAATGTTTCTAAACGCACTGGAAAGGATTTTGGGAAGGGTTGAAGGTGTAAGTGTAAAGTAAAAACATTTTTTGCAGGTTGCGAGAGGCCGAAGCAGGAGGAAGGGAAAAAGGGACAGGTTAACTTGACAATTTAGCTAGGCTTGAAGATAAGGAGCGAAACTGCCGCCCAAGGCCAATGCACACAAACAGACTCTCTAATGCCAAAAAGCTGGAAGCTTGTATCTCAACCTGGACCAGCCATTAAAAAAATAAAATAAAATAAGCTAAACAAAACTGCAGGGGTATGACTGCGAAGGTCAGTGAGTTGGAAAACAACAGTCTCGCATCCCTAAAAGTTTTTAAAAAGTTGAGGAAACTGCGGAAAGCCAGTTGGGACTGGTACAAAAAGCACGGGGGATAGAGGTCCCTGAACAAAATGCCCCCAGAAGAACTCAGGGCTTAAAACTCCCTCCAAGAACTGAAGTAAGTCAGAGATCAACAGCGGACCCTGGACGGCCTGTGCACAGGACAGAACTCTCGTCCACCCTTCCCCCTCTTCTTCTTATGTTACACCCAGACTTGGCCAACCTTGGGTTGTGCGTGTGTGAGTATGAAAGCGGGTGAGGGCTTGGGCACTAATGCTTTCTTCCTTCCTTTGAGTGACGTGGGGAGAACCCAGCACTCACCACTGTAATCTATTTAATAAAGCTTTAAAATTAGTCACTTGGTGTGCTCCTTCATCTCCTCCCTGTGACAGGGTTGGGACTCACCACCTGACACCTTCTGCTGGTCGTCTCTTGGAATTAGCTCAGTCCAGTGGAGCGCCCTCTCCTGGTGGTGTCCCATCCGTCGTCTCGCCCTCGGCTGGTGTCTGAGCCCGCGTCGCTCACCAGCTCGCAGCGTCCTTTTCGAGCCATTGCCCTCTGGTAGTGCCCTTAGTCCATCCTCGCCCCCTTCCGGGGGTGGGTCAATCCGCTGTCTCTCTGCACCCCGGCCAATGTGGGCAACTGCACCTCCAAAGTCACACCCCTCTTGGCAGGGGGTTGGTGCAGCCCAAGACGGCCACTCCCGTCGGCCGGGTGTAAGGCAAGGGGGAAGGGGAGGGATCCAGGCCCGCCTACTACTCTGGGTCCCTCTAGTGGCAGCTGACCTGCCCTCCTTCTCTGCCTCCGTCTGTCCACATCCCTGGGCCGCTTCCCCTTCGGCCCCTCACACCGGCTAGGCCCTTCCCCTCAAGGCCTGCAGCCTGGCAGACACTGGGCTGGAGTTCCCTTCTGCTCCCCTGAGCCTGCCCAGCACTGCACTGTCCCAGGTGCTAGTCTCCCACCTCTGGAGACAGACCTTTCCCTGTTGAAGGCCTGGGACAGACTCCCTGCTCCCTCCCTGAGCAGCGTTTTTATAGGGCTGAGCCCGGCCCTGATTGGCTGCCTCCAATCTGGGCCCTGATTGGCTCCCAATAAGCCCTTCTCTTATTGTCTGTCCGTCTGCACAGGCCCACTGGCCTGCTGCAGCCTAAATTCTCAGGGAGTGGGGCAGCTGCCACACTACACTCCCCTAACAATCCTGCAGCCTCAACCTGATCACCTGATGCCCCAGGCAGATTGGTAACAAAAATCTGTCACATTTTTGGTGGAGAATTGCAGGGGGGGGGGGGCCCTGCAGAGCGCACCAACTGTTCTGCCCTTGGTATTTCATGTTTTCTCTCCCCGGCACTGTTGGTATTTCATGTTAAGAATTTTATAATTAAAGGTGTGCCCACCCTCAGTCATAGCATGCCTAAAAAACAAAACAAAAGGTTTAACATTCCTCTCTTCACCCTGGTGAAGTTGCAGGTGGGTCATAGAAGTGCCTGCAATAGGAGAAGAACTTAAAAATCCTCGCTCCAAGCAAAAAAAAATCCTCGGTGCATACACCCTCAGCCGTAGCATGCCTGAGCATAAAAGAAGGACTTAGGGTTCCTCGCTGTGCCCAGGAGGGGTTTTGTATTTGGTGTATGGACACTCGGTGGTAGTAGACCGAGTAATATGGAGGGAGGCTTAGCGTCTCTCCCTCCGGCCCAGGGGGGTAAACACTGTAAGCCCCAGTGCCGGCGTGGGCAACATAAAATTTAAAGTAATTAAAAAAACCTTAAAAACTGTACTAACGGATTGTGATGGCATGTTCAGGCAGTATTTTCTATATAAGATCCAACTTTGAAGGATATAGGAGTGTGGGCAAATAATGGTAAAAAAAGTGTAAAAAATGTTTAAAAAAAAAATCCAAAAATAATACTTTGTTCAAAAATCACTCCTTTTAAACAAACCCTTCAAAAATTTGGACACAGTCCTTAAACTACACAAGCCCTAGCTGATATCTGCACCATTTCGAACCTAAAAAATAAATTGGCTCAGTATATCCTCTAGTGCTGCCGAAAGAAATGCAGAAGCAATTTGGTTGTTGTGGGAGGCATGTAATAATTCTTACCTCCGTTTAGCTTCCTGTTTAAAAAAAAAAAAAAAAAAAAAAATGCATCTCTATCAAAAAAGGCTAAACCAAACGGAAAAGGGAGCACACAATTGGATAGTGCTGGCTACAAATACACAAAGCTAACTGGAAATAGTAAAAGAGGTACTTCAAAAATGCAAAAAAAAAATCAGGCTAAAACCTATAAAAAAAAATTTTTTAAAATAAAAAATCATGTGCTCCAAAACATGGTAAAAAAACCCCAAACCTTAAAGCAGGGCAAAGCACCCGCAAATCATAATAGTTGCAAATCACTAATTAAAAGTCTGAGACAGAAATTGGGCTTTGCCACTAGACAGGTGGCAGCCATTACAGTGGGTGAAGGGGGAGAAGGTCGTATATACAGCACCCCTAACTATGAAGAAGAGCACCCCGCGGGGTAATTACAAAAAGGAAAATGACCAGGAGGGGTGGGAGCTAGTTAAGGAGCCCACCCTCCTTGCTAAATTGGTAGTGGAACAAAGCCTGTGCCCATGGAAAGGGACGGTTCAATGAGAAAAAACAGGATCGGGCCCAGACAAGCAGGCAGGCAACAAATAAAAAAAAATAATCAAAAACAGGTTAAAAGCCCTAAGGGCATAGTGGCAGGAGTAAGGAAAGGAGTAAGTGCAAACATGGGGAATAGTTGGGGATGGGTGGCGGGTGAGCTCCCTACCACCTGCGCTCCAGGCCATCCGGTGGAGCGCAGGTCCGCCTCTCTATCTGGCTGTGTCCCTTTCTACCCTCCATCCCTCTCTGCCAGAGAACTGGCACAATGTGGAGGACAGGGTGGTTGAGCATGGATAGGACTGCTCTGGTGCCTTTCCCTGTGGGGGCGGAGGCTGGTGCTTAATCCATGCTCTATCACCAGCTCAACCCCTTGAACCCAGCCCTGGATTCCCTGGCCTACTTTCAGAGGTTAACTCTGGAGTTCTTTTGGCCAGGACAGCACTGGGTCTCTGCAGGGATTCTGCGCCTTCCCCTGGAGGAGTGGGGATAGGGCCTGCTCTGCCTCCGCAATCAGGTCCATGTCCTCTGCCTCCAGGCTCTGCAGAGACTCCTTTACGGTGCAGGTAGCCCAGTGTGGCATGCATTGGCACACATCTTCCTCCACTGCCTCCGAGGGCTCCAATACGACTGGCAGCTCTTTTACCTCCATCCGAGGGGTTTTCCGCATGACCTGCTGGTCTTCTACCAGGGACTCCTCTGGACCTGGACGTTGGGCTCAGCAAACAGGTCCGAGGCAGCTGCCAAGTGGGAAGATCTCCTCGTGTAGCCTCTGCTGCATAACCCTGAGCTCAGTGTGCAGGTGGCAGAGTATCCCTCAGTGTGCCGGAGGTTGGTCCTAGCAGGTACCACCAGGATCAGAGACCTCCTAGATTACCACCAGAGGGCCTGGGTGGATTCCCTAGTGCTCAGCTGGCACATAAGGCTCTCCACCCCTCGCACCTCTCAGCGCATACTCCTGGAGATGAGGTCAGCCTTATCACCTGCGTCTTAGGCCTTCCTTGAGTGGGTACTGCGGGAGGATGCCCCCGCCCGTCCCTCACCCCTGGCCCTCTGGATTTTGTCATTGGGCCCTTGCCCTGTGAGCTCCCCCAGCCCCTCTATCTGTACACACTTGTGCTCCACACCTTTTATTTCCTCACCCTCATGTCCTGCCTTGCCACGTGTGAAGGGTGAGGAGCCCCGATGGGCCAGCCTGAATTCCACCTTGGTCCCGCACCACACCCCCCAGAGATATTACCTGGTGGCTCCTTCACGGAGCCATGAGCACAGGGGTGTACTTGGCATGGTTCACCCCCATCCCTGATACCTGCCCCTCCTGTGGCATGAGGGAGACCCTGGTGCACATCCATCTTGAGTACACCAGGCTGCAGCCTCTTTTCTGGCTCCTTCAGAACTGTCTTCTTAGGTTCTGGCTTCACTTTCCCCCACACCTCCTGAATTAGGCATACCCCATCTGTGGCCCCATGAAGTCACAAGACCTCCTTGTCAAGCTCCTCCTGGCACTCCCTACCAGGAGGAGGATGCTGGATGGGGAGGTGCTCTGCTACTCTGGGGCCCATTTCCACTTCTTCCTTTGATCAGGTATCCAGGGAAAGTTCCTCTGGACCATGTCTGCTGGCTACCTGAATGCTTTCGAGGAGGAGTGGACGTTGTGTTGAGTTCTCTGCTCAGCGTTCCCCTCTGGATCCATGCTTTCAACCCTATGACCTCAGTCCCGTCCCTGTTGTTCATTATTTGTCTCCCAAAACTATTTGGGATCTGGGTCTGGTAGCTCCTCCCCTTAGGCTGGGGGGAGGGGCCTTTATCTGTAAGTGGGCTTGTGCCCATCCATCCCCAGATTCCCATTAGGTACTCACTCCATGCACTCTGTCACACTTCTCCTTAAGTAACTTAGATGCTGTTGCATGCCTCCTCTCATCTTGGCCTGAATGTTGAAGGTTAGCAATATCAACACCACTATATAAGAGAAGGGACGGGTGCAGGCTGGGGATAATTGTCTGCCTGTCTGTCTGTCTACAAACATATGTGGAACGTGTGTCCATCTAAGCACCTCCCAATAATTAAAAACTACTAACAATATATTTCTCTCTTTCTTTCCGGGAGTAGGAGAAGTAATTTGATTAGATTATTGGACAGTTATTTTGGTTTTTTTTTTTTTTTGTGATAGTGTTTGTGTGTGATAAGAATTAATCAAGGGAAAGCTAAGTCAAAGAGATGAGTTTTTCATTTTGGTTTGACTGCTGAGAGCTGTGTCACACTTCTCTCTGTGGGCAATGGCCTCCACAGACTTGGTCCATTTCCTATGAAAGATTGGTCTCCAGCATGTTGTGTCCTAGCTGATTAGGAGCTACTGGAATGAATCACACAGACACTATATAGTTTTAAAGTATGATCGCACAGATCACTGATTTAATCCTGCAGCTCAGAGAATAGAGCATGCAGCTTCTCTGTTTGTAGCTAACTGAACTTCCTAGTCAAAACCAAATCCTGGAGTGGATTCAGTTGACCCAGCTGCTGTACTCAGTACTCTGAAAGACCAGCAACAATCACAGAATGGATTTTCCATAAACAATACTTCCCTCCTTTCTCCCCAAAACTTTAAATTAAACAATATTTATTACATTCACCTATTTGAAATTCTTCCAAACACAAAAAGCATAAAATAAATGAAGCAATGTCAAAAGTTGGATGATAAATTAACACGTCTGCAGAAACAAAGCCATTTATGTTATATAGTCCTTCAAATGCACTGGAGTTTGATGGCTACTTCTTTTTGGGTAATCATGATTACTTTGTCGAGTAGTGTCCCTTCGGGTGCTCTACTGTAGATGTCTTTGCATGCTTGCACCTCTGATCAGAAATTTTAGATAGCAGTGCCCATTCGGCCCACACACGCGGTTTCCCTGTCTCGTGCCTTACATCAAGGCTATATAGCATCATACGGGCAAATTGCCCTCAATTCCTTTCAGCCACCCTTGTCCTGAGATGGTGCGATTAGCAGTCCGAATCAAATATCACTTTGCTTTGTATTTTTATAGTTGATGATAGAGTTTCCATTCCTTGTCTCTAAGTAGAGTTTCCGTTTTCTCCATTCCCCATTTTCTTCTTTTTTATCAATTTTTTTCTTTTAATTTCTTACACCTTTTTTTTTTCTCCCTAACAATGCTGACACCTTTTTTCCTCCCCCTTACTGGGGAATACCCCCTGTCAAGGATTATGCCTGGCTGCCCTGGGTTCAAACACTGCCTCTCCCGCAGAGAGGCAATTATCAATCAGCAATGGACACTTGCTCTATATGCGGTGCCTTGGAGAGGCTCACATTCCGCAGAAGTGCACCTTCTGCCCAAAATTGAAGGTCAGGACAAGGAAGAGCAGCAAGCAAAAAATGTAACTCTTAATGGTGGAGAGTTCCCTTAGACAGGCCTCTGATCCAGATCCTGGGTCTCCTTCTGAAATATGGTCAACCCAGAGAAAATCTACTGACTCCGCCCCTCAGAAGGCTTCTAAGAAAAGGGCTACAGGCCCCTGATATGAACGCTTGTTTGGCCAATGGAGCTCCCTGGCAAGATCAGCCACTTCCTCACTGATGGTATTGGCAGCACTGCAGCATGGCATTCATAAGACTCATGGTTCCTTGGGTGTAGGTACCATCACAAAGCCGAAAGACCCATGTGGCACTGGATCAAAAGAGAAAGAGACCGTACCATCTCTACAAAACTGGCACCAACCCAGCAGGCAACAGTACCGAGAGATTCCAGAGAGCCTGGTTCTGGCCGCCCATTGCATGAGAGACCACAGCCTACTCCACCAACTCCCTGGATACCAATGAGCCTGCAGGGGCAAAACCTAGGAGTACTGACAATCACTGCAGTACCAGAGAAGTTTCATTTCTCCAGGGATCTACAGGTAACTGAGATGCCAGAATCTCTGCTACTCGGTATCGGCTCTCCGATTCCAAGTATATCCCAATCCCTGGGATCTCACTCTGCACCGGGACACTCACCACCAGCTTCCCCGTCAGCCCCACCATTCTCCAGAGAAGAGGCAGACAGTGAGGAGGATGACAATCTCTCCTTACCTCATACCACAGATCACCTAAGCAACATCCGGGGACATCCAAAGTGCACCCAAATTTGGCGTTTCAACCCACCTGGTGAGGACACCCATGGATGCCACCATCCATGCCGTTTCCTCTGCTCCAGTGGATATACTGGGATCCCTGGGCAGCTTACAGTCATCATCTATCTAGGGCAGTGTTGGGCAACCTGCGGCCCGCAGGCCACATCCGGGCCATCACGGTAATCCGCTGGTGGGCCGCCAGACAGTGTGTTTACGTTTTCACGGCTGCCCGCAGCTTCCAGTGGCCGCAGTTCGCCGTTCCTGGCCAATGGGAGCTGCAGGAAGCGGTGCGGGCTGCAGGGACATGCTGGCCGCTGCTTCCTGCAGCTCCCATTGGCCAGGAAATGGACCCGACAGTACTCGACTACATATTCGGTCACTGGGGGACCCTAACAATAGACTTGTTTGCTACTTACCTGAACAGGAAATGCCCCCATTATTGCTCCAGAACCAGACTGGGGAAACAGTCACTAGGAGATGCTTTCCTCCTCCAATGGAACAGAGAGCTTGGGTATGCGTTTCCTCCATTCCCTCTTCTCATTTCACATAAGCCACCATCCAGTCAACAGATGATAAGACCTTTTGGTCAACATTGACCTGGACTGAATAGGTGATCCAGAATTGACAAATTTACAACATGGCTGAAATATGGTCTTACCCATAAAAGTGTAAAGTCGGGGTTGGTTCTTATTGTTGGGGTAAAGTCAGCAAGCTTGTATTGCCATTATGCCTTCTGAATTGTAGTTTTTTTTCCTCTTAAATAGAGATCTTCAGTTTCTAGAGCTAACAATCCTATACCGTTTGTAATTAAACAAACCTTAAAAACTGGAAAATACTATAAAAAGTAGAAATACACTGAGCTGTGTACATACAGTTGAAAATATCCAATTCAAATATTTAGTACCTTAATGATTTCCATATTTGGTACCCAGACCTCATTTTACCAGAGCATATTTGAAATACTTATAACTAGGATATTATATATATTATGGGGGTGGAGGAATTAGGGAATAGAGAAGAGGGTGAGGTCATATTTGTAATGCACCAGTTGCATGACATGATGCTATCAAAAGTGACCTTAGAATTAAAAAAAATCCTGACGGCTACTTAAAATACATAAAAGCTCTGTGACTATATATAAAAGCTTTGAAGGGATTGAAAAATACTATAATGCCAAAATTACCCACCTTGTCTTCTTTTTATATTTTCCAGCACTTGTAGTTCTTATGCAAGCTCAAGAATTGTAGTGTTGATCTGTCAATAGGTCAGTGATGTACAACAACAATAATGGTAATGTGCTAGTGTTATACTCAGTGTTTGAGACCTTTAGTTTCTGAAAGACATCACAAAAAACAGCATCTGTCAAGAGTAATGAGGGGTGTAAACAGGAGCAGAGTGACTGGAAATATGCATCTGTTGAAAAAGACAATAATCTAAACACAGATGACCTTCACTTTCAGAATTTTTATAGGAAACTTCCATTTTATGTTGCAAGAGCCTACTGTATATCACCTGTTTTGACAGTTTACTGAATTCCAAGTGTAGATGGTCTCAGGAAACATCACCCTTAAAATATAATATTATTAAGTAGATATCATGTTCTATTATTTCCGAGGTGTTGGAAATTGGCTTGTTTATTGAAACTTTAAAACCTTGATAATCTGAAGTAGTTTTAAAAGATAGAAGCAATTGAGCTAGCATACAACACTTCCTGTATAATAGCTAGATGTTATTGTGACAAAGTGGGAATTATCTGCAATATTTTTATGACTCATATGTGGGTCTCAGTTTCCCCTATATTATACATGGCATCCACCTAAGGGGAAAGGCAGTGAAGGATGATGTGCTCTCAGGGTAGGCTAAGAGACATAGATATGAATGTCACCTGGCTGTTGGAGCCCAAAGGAGTAATTGAAAGAGACTGGCTGAGGCTGACCCCATATCACTGGAGAAACTAAGACAATGGCAAATCCAATCACCAGGACATTAACACCTAGGTGTGAGGTGGTGGGTATAATACGTAGCTGCTGGAAGGAGTCTGGACTCTCATCTGGGAACTGACCAAGGAGGTCAGACTGAGAGAGGCATAGAGCTTGAAGAATAGGATTAATTACAGCTTGGTTGGGCTGTGGGCTAACCAAAATGGTGTATGCTTTAACTAAGGTTTCCAGGTGTCCAGTTTTCGACCAGAATGCCCGGTCGAAAAGGGACCCTGGTGACTCCAGTCAGCACCACTGACTGGGCTGTTAAAAGTCTGGTCGGCAGCACAGGGGACTAAGGCAGGCTCACTGGCTGCCATGGCTCTGCGCATCTCCCAGAAGCAGCGGCATTTCCCCCCTCCAACTCCTACGCATAGGAGCAACCAGGGGGCTTTTCACACTGCCCCCGCCCCAAGTGCCGGCTCTGCAGCTCCCATTAGCCGGGAACCATGGCCAGTGGGAGCTGTGGTGGCGGTGCCTGTGGATGGGGCAGCGCGCAGAGCCGCCTGTCCGTGCCTCTGCGTAGGAGCTGGAGGGGGAACATGCTGCTGCTTCCAGGAGCTGCCCGAAGCCTACACCCCTGGCCCCCTCCTGTGCCCCAACCCTCTGCCCCAGCCATTATCCCACTCCCACCCTCCGAACCCCTCAGTCCCAGCCCGGAGCACCCTCCCAGACCCCAATCCCCTCATCCCCAGCCCCACCCTAGAGCCCACATCCTCATCCACAGCCCTCAACCCTCTGAACCACAACCCCCTGCCCCAGCCCAGAGCCCCCTCCTTCAACCCAAGCCCCTCACCCCTTGAGCCACCCCAGAGCCCACATCCCCAGCTGGAGCCCTCACCTCCTCCCGCATCCCAACCCACTGCCTCAGCCCGGAGCCCCCTTCCACACCCTCAATTTCTCATTTCTGGCCCTACCCTTGAGCCTGCACCCTCAGCCGGAGCCCTCACCCCCTCCCACACTCCAACACCTTGCCCCAGCCCGGTGAAAATGAGCGATTGAGTGAGGGTGGGGAGAGCGAGTGACAGAGGGAGGGGGGATGGATGAGTGGGGGCGGGGCCTTGGAGAAGGGGCGGGGCTTCAGGAGAGGGGCGGGGCAGGGGAAGGGCTAGGGTGTTTGATTTTGTGTGAGTAGAAAGTTGGCAATCCTAGCTTCAACCTTCATTTCTCTATGCTAACCTAAGGACTTCCTATGTTGTGTTCCAGTTGACTAATAAATCCTACTGTTTTGACAACGCTGTTTGAGTGTCACTGTGAATACTTGATGAGGTGCATTAATCACAGACGAGTATACAAGTCTCTCCCAGGAGTCTGTCTCAGTTGGAATAACTGAGCAGAGCTCACCATGTGAAGCAGGAATGCTGAAGTCCTGAGGTTCAGTCAAGGAGGCAGTGAGGCTGCAAGGTTTACCCTAGAGGAAGACCTTTGGGGGTCACTCACTGAAGGGGTTCCTCCTTGAAATTGTTCCAAAGCTTAAGGCATAGCACTGATTTTTGGATTTGTGATAGTTACATAGTTAGATTTTTAGGGCCAGATCCTCAGGTGGCATAAATCACTATGGTTCTGTTGATTTTGGTAAGGCTGATTTACACTAGTCGAGGATCTGGCCTTTAATCCTTTATAGAAGGAAACTCACATTGACATCCAAAAAATTGTTCCTGATGGTGAAAATGGTCTTGGGCAGTTAGACACCCAGTAAAAATAAAAGGAAACAAATTCTAATTTTTTATTTATTTTTTCAAGTAAAATGCAAAGAAATAAAAAAATGCAACAAACAAGATTTTTAAATGAATACAATCATTATTACTGACACAATGTCAAAGAGATGCAAATATACATCTCTGTTGCTTTCTGCTTTTAACTTCTTTCTTTTTTCATTTTTTTTCCCATTTTGTCACAGAAATAGGCCAGTGCCTGACCATAAAATAAGAGTACAACAGTTATAAGTGTACTCTAAAAAATATAGTTCCTAGTAGTTGTATCCTGTATGAGCTATGGAACAAATTAATAACACATAAAAGGAAATGCTTTCTTATGCAACACATGATTTATATGTGGAACTCATTACTGTAAGATAATATTGAGGATGATGTCTTTAGCAAGATTTTTAAAACAGTGAACATTTGTGTAAATAATAGGAACACCTTACATTAGAATAAAAATATGTAAGGGATATTTCCTTTCATAACTGGTCTACTACTGAGTTTCTTGAACCTTTTCTTAAGGCATCTGATACTGTCTGCTCTTAGACACAAGATACTAGATCTAAATGGATCACTGATCTGGTCCCATATGGCATTCCAGTTTATTATAGAGCACTTCTGAACTTTATTTAACTATTTTTCCTTATGATATATATATATATACACACACACACAGATCCTGGCCTCTGGTTCCTTCCCCTTTGTGCTACTTTTCACAGAATTTCCAGGGATTCCCCAAGTAGCATAAAGAGCAGAGCAAAAAGCCCCTGTATATCTTACTGACTTAATTCAGATTCAGCTCTCTGAATTAAAGCAGTTAATGAATAGACATTCTAGATATTCATTTCTTTAATATTTATTAACCGCTGGCAGTGTGTTTCATGCTATACAAATCAGAACAAGTCACAACCCAGGTCCCAAAGGACTTATAATGTAGGGCCAGCATCTTGAGACATGCATAACTTTGACTGGATGAGTTGTTCCATTGACCATAAGATTTACAATTAGATACAATGCACTGTAGTGCAATTCTAAACTATTGTTTTTAACAGTGGCATCCTGCATGAGCCTAGCAACAAATTTAGTCAATGGAACTGGGCACTTAGGCCTTGTCTACACTGGCAAGTTACTATGCAGTAAAGCAGGTTTTTGCAGTGTAACTCCCGAGGTGCACACACTCAGGGCCGTCCTTAGGCATACGCAGCATACGCACCTGCGTAGGGCACCATGAAATTTGGGGCACCAAATTGCCCCAGATTTCATGGTGCCCTAGGCAGCTGCATATGCGGCAGCACCAGCCCCGATGACCAGCCCTATCTCTCGGCTGACACCCCCTGCAAGGGGCAGGGCCGTCCCTAGAGGGGTGTGGGGCCCTGGACTACTCCCTCTGCCCTGCCTCTTACCCTTCCCCCCTGCTCTGCCCCCGGCCCGCCCCCATTCCACCTCTTCCCCCAGCGACCCTGCACTCACCGGCAGCGGCGGAAAGCGGAGCAACCCAGCCCCAGCCCACTCTACTCCACCAGCTCCCAGCCGCGGCGCTCCGCTTCCCGCCGCCAGTGAGCGTGGGGAAAGGATTGCCCCCTGCACTTGGCCCCAGCCCATTCCGCTTCCCTTGCCCCTGCCCCAGCCATGTCACTCGGGTTGGGGAAAGACCACCCCTGGCTCTCACCAGTGGTGGGAAGTGGAGCACCGCGGGTGGGAAGTGGAGCACCGCGGCTGGGAGCTGGCGGAGTAGAGCGGGCTGGAACCGGGCTGCTCCGCTTCCTGCCACTACCGGTGAGTGGGGGATCCCTTCCCCCAAACCTCCTCCCCCGAGCAACACGGCTGGGGCCAGGGCAAGGGAAGCGGAGCGGGCTGCTCCTGGCCCCCCGCTAATCCCCTGGACCACTCTGGGCCTGTGGGGCCCCAAAAAGTGGCCCCCCACAGCTCCTGCCTCCAAGGCCCTGGGTGGGGAGGCCTGGGTCCCCAGACAGCCCCCCCCCCACGGAGAGGGGCTGTGTAGGGCACCCAAATGGCTAGGGAGAGCCCTGCACACACTGCCAACCCACTTAGTGTGCAGAAACTCCTCAGTTGCAGCATTGCAAAAAAAACACCTCGACGAGAGTCGTAAGCCTTAAAGCGCAGAGGCTCCTGCACTGTATTGGCAGTGTAAACATATTACAGTGCAGAAAGCAATCAGCTGGCCTCTGGAAGTGTCCCATAATCCCTCAAATGGCCGCTTTGCTCATTGTTTTGAACTCGGCTGCTCTGGAGACATGCGCCCCTCCCCTTTCAAAGCACCATTTCTGACAGCCCTTGCATGCTGTGCTGATCTGCTCCGGGACACAAAGCAAACCATTAATGTGGAATGCTCTGGCTGTTGAACACAGAGGCACAGAGAGAGAGAGAGGGCTGGGGCTGATGTTTGGGTTCCCCCTTCCCCTGCCCAGGGCCGGCTCCAGGTTTTCTGCCTCCCCAAGCGGCAGAACAAAAAAAAAGCTGATTGGTGGCACTTCGGCAGCAGCTCAATCGCTCCGCTCCATTCTTCGGCGGCACTTCGGCGGCGGATCCTTCACTCCCTCTCTTCCTCTTCGGCGGCACTTCGGCGGCAGCTCAAAGAGGAAGAAAGGGACCCGCCGCCGAATTCCCACTGAAGACCCGGACGGGCCGCCCCAAAAGCAGAGGGAGTGCCGCCCCTTTGTATTGGCCACCCCAAGCACCTGCTTCCTTAGCTGGTGCCTGGAGCCGGCCCTGCCCCTGCCTCAGGACTGGTTGCTTCCTGCTGCTGTCTGAACTTACAAGACAGCATGTTGACACACTCTGTGTCCCAAAAACACACTGTCTCCCCCGCCCTCCATACACACACACACTCCCTGTCACACACTCTGCTCTCCCCTACACTTCAGTTGAAAAGCAGCTGGCAATGTAGTAGGATGCCCATGGAACAATGGGATGGGGAAACCTGCATCATGTGACGCTGTGCCTGCCCCATGAGGCATTGCAAACCCTTCCCAAAGCACCCTGCGGCCAGTTGCACAGTGGGATAGTGACCACAATGCACTGCTGTCATTGCCATTGCAAGAGCTGCTAATGTGAATGCGCTCCACCGTCACAAGGAGCAGAGTGTGGACATGCAACCGCGGTTTAATTCCAGCTCTTTAATAAAAGTGGTAGAACTTGTTGCGCAGAAACTTGCCCGAGTAGACATACCGTTAGTTAAAGTTAAGCACATGCATAAGACTCTGCAGGATAGAATTCCTTATGAGAAGACACAAACCAAAGTAGTTAATAATAATAAATAATTTCCTTACATTCAGAAAATCTCTTTGAAATAATATTTCAGCAGAATAGATCCAAAACTTTCTGGTAGATAAAATCAGAGTTTGTGTTACTAAGGTTAGTTCTGGGTTCTGACTCCTCCCTTAAATCAACATTATTTAAAATCCTGCTATTCAAGAGGCATGTGTTTCTGATGTGTTAAATAAAATCTGAGTTGATTGGAGTACAGGATTCTGGCCCTACAACATTTTGAATCATACAAGAGAAGGAGGAGTGACCTTGTTTTAAATGATCTAGTTGAAAGATCTCAGATCTGCCTAAATTATGCTATATATCTAAGTATACTCATGTATATTTGTATTAATTTTATTGTACAGTAGTTAAAAATAAAGTAAAATATATATACAGGACATTTTTTGTAAAGAAATAGAAAAATCTCCACAAATTTATCTTCCATTTCCTTCAATTTATTACTTACCGGTACATAAATAGAAAATATGACTAAATTGCAAGTTAATAAAGAAATGGTTAAAAAATGCAAGCAATACCATAGACCTGCACATTTCAATTAGATGTTAGTCTGTTTGTTTTATTTTAACAGCAATCACATGTGGACATCCTGGGAACCCAGCTCATGGAGTAACTAATGGAAGCGAGTACAATTTGAATGATGTTGTAAACTTTACCTGCGGCACTGGGTATTTACTTCAAGGTGCCGCTCGAGCACAGTGCCGGAGCAATGGACAGTGGAGCAGCCCTTTACCTACCTGCCGAGGTAAGAAATATTTCCATTCAGCATTTCCTGTCTAAGGACTTACTCCAAATAGGATCCTTTCCACTGAATTCATAAGACTTTGGATCAAGTTCTAAACCCTGAACTTTTAGGGCTTGAGACTCCTCTGCACCTGAGCTCTGCTCTGATACACTGAAAAAGGGAGGCGGTCAGGGAAGCAATGGTGGCTTCCTGATTCTCAGGCATCCAGCCCCACTTGTCATTAAGGCTCCATTGTGCCACTGATATAAGTCCTAAACAGAGAGAATTCTCCTGAGGCAATATGACTGCTTCTAGCAATATAAAGTGTACTTAGCACTGCGTAGGTGGTGCAATGGGAATGTGGTGGACCAGAGAATCCAGCCCTAAATGTTGTGTTCATAGTAATAAACCATTGTAAACAACCTAGATGATTTTAGGTGAACTACACTAATGTTTTTGTAAGGAAAAAAGTACATTACTCCTATTAAAATGTATAGGTCTGCAGATAAATCTTCATGCATCAAAATGAAAATATACTATATTATTTCCCTAAGACTTATCCATGCTGTAGTAGTATTTGAAAGATTCCTCCAACTCAGGGGCTGTCCCAAGACTGTGGAATAAATTTTCCCATGAACTAATAATCATTGCAAACCTCATCTCCTTCTGCTCTAAATGCAAGGCACATTTCTTTGACCGTGTGTGTATGTGTGTGTGTGTTAGAGAAGACAAGGTCAAAGAAATGTGCTTTGCACTTAGAGCAGAAGGTGCTGAGATTTGTAATGATCCCTAGTTCCTAGGATAATTCATTCCGCAGTCTTGGGACAGCCCCCGAGAAAGCTCTCTCCCACACAGATGAAATTGGCCCTTATTGTAGAGAGGTCCAATGAGCCAGAGGAGCAAAGATGTTGACTACTGTCTTCTTCCTGGAGTTTTAGTCAATCATTTAGATATCTGGAGCCCAGGCCATGGAGCCCCTTAAGATAAGTACTGAGACCATTCAAAATTCTGTGGAAAGCCAGTGTAGAGAGCAGGGAACACATTTGATGTGCTCACGGTATCTTGTGTTGCTAAGGAGATGTTCTGTACCAGCTGGAATTTCCCAAGTGCTGAAGGCTTCATGCCCAGGTAAATCTCATTGCTGTAGTCCAGTTGAGAAATAACATAGGCAAGAATAATTGAATAACATTAAGTGACCGCAAATTACACTCGAATGCAGACAGCATGAGTGCTTCTTTGATTATTCCTTTGAAAGTTTTCAGTTCTCTCCCCATTGGTGTGAATCTAAGGGCAAAGTTCTGAAGTGGGAGTCTTTTTCAATCCTCTGTCCCCATCAGCATTAGCAATGATAGAAACCTCCAATATGGACTCTAGATAGGCCAGTTGTAGAATGGTAGGTCAATACTAAAGTAGATAAATTATTTACCTATGCCAGCTAGTATGTTTTACCTGAATATTTTTGGACTGAAAAAAAGTAATTGTTGTTGTTATTTAAGCATGAAATAAATGTGAATGCTGTTTTTTCCTTCCCAGAAATCCACATCTTTATAGTGTTGAAACTCATGGCACACACTGATTTCTTTTTACCTTGTGTCTGAGCAGAAAAGTTTTGGGGAGACTAAAAAGGGGAATACAAAGTCTGTGATAAAGTCAAGTGCAGTTATTGCTGGTTTCATTATCTCCACTTGTAGAGGTATATTAAAATCATATATTTATTACAATGAGTGTTGCTAAGAATGATAATTAACTGCGGTGATTAGATCATCATATTATTCCAGAGCTGGCAGATGCAATTTCAAGCTCAGTGTGTGAGGAATTAGACTCTTAGCTCTCTATAGAGGGGTAGCAATTCCCCCAGTCACTACTCTCAAAATATATTGAAGTGAGTTAACTAGCATGGCAACATAATTATTGGGACTGAGCAATAGCAATTAGCAAAGAGATTCCTATTTAGGATCAAATGGTGTTTACTTTCTTATATATTGTAATGAATCATTAAATTGTAATCAACACACTAAGAAATCTTTTCCCACCTCTTTCACTGAGGGAAAGAAGGACCTTCTAAATAATATTTTCTTTGTCAAATAGCAATTTTAAGGAAGATTTTATACATATAATAAGTGCAATGCTAGTTTATATGGCTTGATTGCTACCAGTATATACTCTATGGTTTTCAGGTATTTCACCCCTTGCAATTTCCATAAGCTGAACTGCTCAGATTTTTAAAAAAATAAATAAACAAACAAACAAACAAACACATGGAAGTTAAATGCAAGAAACTGACATTAATGAGAAATGGACTTTGAGGATAAGAAAGCATAGAAATCAAGTACATAAGTCAGAAAATTCCAAATGTTAGGTTGATCTGACATTATCTCAGTCATGGTTCACATGTCTATTACTGTTTTCCTTTTTAAATGTGTTACATGACTGAAGTTGAATCCACATGGAGGTAGCTATATTATTTATAGTTTTTGTATTAGTTTATATGGTTTGAAATCTTGCACAAGTGCCTAGGGTGTCCATAAGGGATGGTAATTATGGCCGCAACTCCTGCCAACATCCACGCTCTTTGGGATCCCAATTTGATAAAGCAGACTATTCATTACCAGGGTGCAAGGGGTGCATTTCTGTCTGGACTTTATGCTGGCTTTATGTGTAACAGTGGGCTTTCATTGTATTTCCCCTTGTTCCAGAGGTGAAAGTAAGCCAGTACGGTACGGCGTACCGGCAAGAGCCAGTACGCCGTGCCGGACTGCACCGGCTTCCGCAGTGGGGATTTAAAGGGCCCGGTGCTCCGGCCGCAGCCGGGAGCCCCAAGCCCTTTAAATCCCTGCCGCAGCTGAGGCTGCCGGAGCTGCAGCGGGGATTTAAAGGTCCTGGAGCTCCGCGGCGGCCGGAGCCCCGGGCCCTTTAATTTGCCCCTGAGCCCCAGGGGCTCCCAGCCACAGCCGGTGCCCTAGGGCCTTTAAATCTTGAGAGGTCCCGCCTCTTCTGGTTGAGGCCACGCCTCTTCCGGGTGAGGCCATGCCCCCGCTCAGGACTCCAGCCATACCGGTAAGTCCTGTAAGTTAATTTCACCCCTGCGGCTTGTTCTCACTCTACTTCATACCTGTATCAAGCACAGACAATGGGGTATCTTGAAGTTATTTTTTTTTCTATGTACCATCCAAATATATGTAGGGAACTCCTTGGGGCTGGGAGTATACTCGGCAGACTGGAATGTTCAAAGATTTGAGCAGCCAGCCACTAAACTCTTATGAGCTTTTGATTTTTCAGAGGCTTATAATTTGGCCAAGTCAGAATGAATTTTCACAGGGAGAGCAAAAGGCATCTCCCTTAATCCAGAGCTACTGCTCTGCCAAATTTAATGTCTATGTTCCAAAGCATGACAATACTAAAAGAGTTGGATTTTTTTTAACTTTGGCAAACATACTTGTGTTCCCTAACTTAATTTTGGAAATGGCAGAACTATTTATGCTGAAATTGTCACATAATAATATTAATTAGCCTGAGAGAGCAAGCATGGAATTACAGCCAAAACAGCTAAAATTTTGCAGAGTTATAAACAATTAAAATAGTTGCATATACTGGAAAGTGTTAAGAAAACATAACTACTGGAGTTGCTGCTACCTTTGCCTACAGAAAAACATACCCAATATCTACTTTAGTGAAAAAAAATAAGCTAATATAAGAAAGAATTCTGATTGAGGATAATACTTAAGTATGTGCTTAAATCTCATTGAAATCAATGGGACTTAAGAATTTGCTTAAAGTTGAAAACCCATGTAAGTGCCGTACAGAATAAAGATAGATTAAAGCATGAATTTAAGTGCTTTTGTAAAAGAGGGGTCTTACTATTTTGTATGTATTTTTTTGCACTGGTGTGTCAACTCAGCTGAGAGAGTTAATTAGATTCTATTTCTTCTTGTCCATCATCAACAGTATCATTGACTACATTTCATTAAAGGCACTGATATTGCACAGATGCCACAGACTTTGCGTGCAGAATCATTTCTAAAGGTGGCAATGTTCAATAAGAAAGTAACCAAGCTTGATTTTCAGATCCTAGGCTGAGTTTGCAAGGCTGGTAGTTAGAAAAAAAAGACTTTTCTTGTCAAACCGAACATATTAGATACAGAAACAGAGACACAGTCAACATAGCAACATGTTGTCATTTAAAAAAAATCTCTTTACAGAGTAGACCACACTTTAAAAAGAGCTACATCATGCTGTTGGCCATTTCTATTGGTCTAAAGCAGTGGTTCCCAAACTTGTTCCACCACTTGTCCAGGGAAAGCCCCTGGGGGGCTGGGCCGGTTTGTGTACCTGCCGCATCCGCAGGTTCAGCCAATCGCGGCTCCCAGTGGCTGCGGTTCGCTGCTCCAGGCCAATTGGAGCTGCTGGAAGCGGCGGCCAGCACATCCCTCAGCCCGCGCCACTTCCTGCAGCTCCCATTGGCCTGGAGCAGCGAACCGCGGCCACTGGGAGCCGCGATCGGCCGAACCTGTGGACGCGGCCCAGCCCGCCAGGGGCTTTCCCTGCACAAGCGGTGGAACAAGTTTGGGAACCACTGGTCTAAAGAATCCTTTGGTTTTAGTTAGATGTGTTCCCTAAAATGTAATAACCACTATTTTGTCAGGAGTCTTACATGAGAAAATAATTAGTTTGAACAGAAAGGAAATATTTGATGCAGATTTGGTTTAAGATTATTGTTGTGTTGATTTGGGGTGTAATGCTGCTAAAGTAGTTTAAAACCATGAGTTCTGTTCCAGATAGCTGCTATATGAAGCTATGATCTATTTGTTGGGGCTGTAAGAAACAGCATTTCAATTACATTGTATTTTATAATAATAAAATCTAGAAAACGTTTGACTTGAGAACTGATATTGTTTCATAATTGTACTCTGCATCTTTATTATTTTAGTTTTCTATAAGTAATATTTGATATTGTGGTAATATATTAGTATTCATATATCTGCTCTCCAATTATTAAAACTACATCCTGAGAAATATTCTGATGTTATTATTTATAAATATATAATTTACAATGATCAAACCTAACTTTTTAAGGCAGAATAGTTGAGAGTGAGAATTAAGTACTTTCAATGTTTCTGTAACTCAAAACTATGCTATGATGAACATAAGTAGTGTATCTATTTGTTTCTATATACAACAGAACTGATTATCTCCTGCAGAGTCATTATTTCATAATCTAGATTAAGGAGCTTTCTGGCATCCTCCTGAGAATCATTTTTGTCACTTAAATGACTGCAATATACTATTTCCTTTTATTTCTTGTAGTGTTTGTTCTTCTAAGGGGAATAATTTTTTATTCATTGAAGCGTATTTATTTTTCTACTGTGTTTATCTCATCGGTGTGTATTATGCATTTTCATTTGGAAAACAGTTTTATCCACTGTACAACCATAACTAGGGCCCCAATCCTGCAAACACTAACGTATGTGCTTAACTTCTCACATGTGGGTTGTCCTGTTGAAACCAATGAGATTACTTACGGTATGTTAATTTAAATACATGTGTTGTGGCCTTAAAATCTATGTCTCTATGAATTTGCTAGGAAAGACATGAAACACCAAAAAATGTTTGTATGCTGCCCTTAGCATCAAGTGTATGGAACCACAATGACCAGAGAGCATTTGATACCTGCTAAAAGGAGCAGCAAGAGAGACATACTGCATGTTTGAGCCCCACTACTTTGTGTAACCCTGCTGTGCTCCAGCAAGACTCCTGTGTTTATACTGGTAAAAATACACCTGTATAATTATAGCAATATAAATGAGTGCACTAGACAGCACCTTTGCTCTTAGTTATGTCAATGCCACCTCCCCCGCTTCATTGGGTGATTATGGTTATAACTGAGAGCAGTACTTGGCCAAGGCTTTCTGGATCCCATCATACATGTTTCTGATGTTGCCAGCATCAACTGCTACATGGATGCTTTCACATAAGTGCAGCCAATAGTCACTTGCACAGCATCAAGAAGTTTCTTGTACCTTGGTTCTTGCCACTCTTGATGCTTGTAAGGTTTTTTCATTTGGGTCTCTCTTGTAGTTGGTTTGGGCTGTGCGTTTGGCCCCTATGACTGGTGTCAACACATTGGAATATGCGTCAAACCAGCCATTAGTCATTAGAGCTAAGATGTGAAAAAATTATCTAAGTTATATCTGTTCTTGTACTGCTGTGACTTTTCTTGGTTCATTATAGCACTGAGGTTAATACGAGGACATCCTTTTACTTTCAATCTGTGTCTTGTCTTTGGTTTAAGTCTGATGTTGCTGCATACCAGAGAGTGGTCTGTGTCGCAATCAGCACTTTGATAACTGTGAGTAATAAGGAGAATGTTAAGGTTGGCACGCCTTGTGATGATAAGATCCAGTTGGTGCCAGTGGCCAGATCTGGGATGTTTCCAAGACACTTTGTGTTGCAACTTTGTCTGGAAGAATGAGTTTGTTAGAACAAAATTCTAGCAGTCTCTGACCATTTCCATTCATCTTACCAGTTCTGTGTTGACCAAGACAGTTGGTCCAGGCTTCATGATGGTCCAGGCTCCCACCCTTGCATTAAAATCCCTTAGCCGGAAAACATATTCGTGTTTCAGAATCTTGCTGATGGTGGTGTTCAACTGGTTGTAGATCTGGTCCTTGATGTCAGAAGATGAGGAGAGTGTTGGGGCATACACACTCACAAAATTGACTGGGCCCTCAGATGTGAACAACCATAGTACCAAAATTCTCTCTGGTCCATTTGTAGGTGGCTTAATCATCCCCAGAAGTGTGTTCTTGATGTCAAATCACACTCTGTGCTCTTGTGTTTCTTCTGCTCTTTTCCCCTGACAGAAAAATGTATATTATTTTTCTCTGAGAGATTCGCTCAATGTTAGCCATGTTTCTTGGAGGGATGTGATATCCACATTTTGTCGTTTCAGCTTGTCATTAATCACGTCAGTTTAACGAGCATCGTTGATCTGGTGAAGGTGCTCAGATAATCCAGTTGTCATGGTGCGACCATTCCAGCACCCTATCTTTAAGGGTGTTTTCTTTCTTTTACATGATTTGCCTGGTGCATTGGTTACGGTCCACTTGTCAAGTTATAAAACTCTAAGCTCTTGGTATCACCGGTAAAATCCAGAGGAGAGGAAGAACCAATAAATCTAGTACCCAATCTGCTGCAGGAGTTGCCGGAAAGATACCTAAATATTAGTACCGGACTGCCTTTGGGGCTCCACTCCAGATTTTCTATCTGAGTTTACTCTCATAACCTTACATTCCCCCAAATTCACCCAGAAGGCAGTGGGGCTTTTCTGTCAGGGGTTGCTCCCTTAGCCTTACACTCTCCTGGGCTACCGACAAGGCAGTAGGTTTGATGAGCTGCAGGTAGTACAATCTACTTTCATTATGGTAGCAGACATAGCCTGACCTGACTAATGAAAATATTGGTATGGACACAGCCATCAATGCCATCAAAAGCCTGCCTGTTATGACCCAATTCGATGATGAACTGACTGTCAAGGAGCTTAGCCTTGCCATAGATGGCCTCCCCAATGGAAAGGCCCCTGGAAAAGACTGCATACCATCTGAGGTCATAAAATGAGGAAAACCTATTCTACTGCAACAACTTCATGAGTTGCTCTGCCTCTCCTGGAAAGAAGGCGAAGTACCACAAGAAATGAGAGATGCCAACCTGATCACTCTCTATAAAAACAAGGGTGACAGGAGCGACTGTAACAACTATCATGGCATTTCCCTTCTTAGTATTATGGGAAAAGCCTTTGCCCAAGTTGTCCTGAATAGACTTCAGACCCTTGCAGACAGAATCTACCCTGAATCACAGTGCAGCTTCAGAGCTGAAAGGTCTACTATCAATATGATCTTCTCGCTGAGACAACTACAAGAGACGTGCATAGAACAAAAAAAGCCCCTCTACATAGCCTTCATCGATCTCACAAAGGCTTTTGACTTTGTCAGTAGAAGAAGACTATTCATGCTTCTAGAAAAGATTGGATGTCCCCCCAAGCTCTTAAGCATGATTTGATCCTTCCATGAAAACATGTACAGCCCAGTTCAATACAATGACTCAGTTTCTGAGGCTTTCCAGAGTCATAGTGAAGTTAAGCAAGGTTGTGTACTTGCCCCCTCTCTGTTTGGGATCTTCCCTCCTACTGAAACAAGCTTTTGGTTCCTCAACTGAGGGAATCTACTTGCACACAAGATCGGATGGAAAGCTGTTCAATCTTGCAAGACTCAGATCTAAAACCAAGACTTGGGAGGCCCTTATCCAACATCTCCTCTTTACTGCTGCATCAACAGTAAAAACAATCCACACAGAAGCTCATCTTCAAAGCCTAATGGACAGTTTTTCCAAAGCCTGCCAAGACTTCGGGCTTACCATAAGCCTAAAAAAGACTAACATAATGTGCCAAGGAGTTGAGGAAGCACCCTCCATAAAGATCAACAACTATGAACTTGAATGGTGAATGAGTTCACATACCTTAGGTCCATTTCGTCGAATCTTTGGAATCTCCTGGAGGGACAGAGTCACCAACACTGAGGTGCTCAAACGGGCCAGTGTACCCAGCATACAAACATTCCTCAAACAGATGCCTCCGCTGGGGTGGGCATCTGTGCTGAATGAATGATGGGCTCATCCCAAAGGACATCCTCTACGGTGAATTGGCATCTGGAAAAAGACCCAAAGGATGCCCAAAATTGCATTTCAAGGATGTGTGCAAGTGAGACCTCAAAGAAATGGACATGGATATCCACAAATGGGAAGATCACACTCAAGACCACAGCCTTTGGAAACAAGAGCTTAACAAATGTCTCCGGAGTTACGAGAGGAAGCAGTCCAGTTTAGCAGAGGAGAAAGGAGCTTTCAGAAGGCAGAGCCCAAAGGATCTAAATTTCACCTTTAAATGTGACAGATGCGGCAGAGATTCTCTCTCTTGAGTGGGTCTCTTCAGCCACATTCGTGGTTGCCATAAAATCAACTGAGTAAATTCTTTACCTCTCCAGGGAGCACACCCATGATCTCTCGAGACTAAAGAATGCCTACTACTACTAAGGTAGTGTCTCCTAGAATTTGCCTTACACTTAGAGTGTGAAACCTCTGCCTTGATTCACCACGAGTGACAACTCAAATGTGTTTTTAAAATCAGAATTCTGTTAGTGATTGATAATAATGCAGTGTTTTTCAAACAAAAAGGTTTTTTTTAATGCTGTTTGGACAGACATCTTTTTTTCTTTTCTTTTTTTTAAGTTTAACCATATATTCCTGTCTAGTAAAAATAAAAAAAGAACAGGAAATGAAATACTGGGAATGATGTACTTTTGAATGATTTTTCAACTTTTTAACAGAAAACTGCCTAAAGGACTCTGACACAGTCTTTTCACTTCTTTGTCCTCATGGGTTTGAATCTACTCAGAGTGAGGTTCCAAAATCGTCAGGGCAGACTTAACCATTCTTCTGCCTTTCTCAACAAACTAAATTGAGAGTGCCAGAACTCATTTCCCATGTAATCTTTGACAGCTGTCATTGCGAGAAAGCAATCTCTTTCTACTCTCTTGCCTTGATTTACACCTGGGTCTCCAGGGTGAAGGGCAATCAGGGAATCTTCTGGTTTAGTTCTATGTGCCAACCAGCTCAAATTCTTTCCTAAAGCATCCCTTACCACAGTCCTTGTTAGTCACACTAAATTCATATATATCTTTTTTAAAACATAGGTTCATTTAAATGACACTGAAGGGTAAGTTTTACAATACTTTTCCATTGTACAGGCTATCCTTTTTTGCATAAACTTTTGATAAGAATTCATGCATGATGCAGCAATTTTGTTGCACAGACCACATGCATAAATTATATATTCAGCAAGTATCCTGCATTTTACACATCACTGAGTTGGCTAGACAGATGCTGCTGATATAAGAATGAGAACACTATATCACACAGACAAATTGATTCTTTGGGAATTTAATATATCCTTTGAATATGCCATGTTTCCAGTCTTCCCAGAGAATTAAGTGTTTCTATTCTCCCTACTCTGTTTCAGAGATAATTCAGTTAAAATTGCTTTTGAATAGCTGTAGGGCAACATATCATCTTGAAACAATAGTCTTTCTGCTTAATTTCCTATTATTGGCTTGGCAGGAGATAGCTTGGCAGGAATAGCTGTTAACCCAAAGCTCAAACTTCAGAAAATTTATTTTATTTTATTTTTGCAATCTGAATTGTGTTGAAAATGAAATAGAAAGCATGTAGTTATGACAAATGGTTACTGCAGCAACAGATCCAGTACAAGAGTTGAGCAAACAGTTAGTCATGGAAGAGTTTTGAGACAAAATTTGCCTTTGTCAGCTCACAAAACTGTCAAGAAATTGGAGCAATTTTCAAAATGTTTCAATATTTTTTTTATTCTTTGGATGATTACGGATAATGGTGAAGCCCCTTTCAGTGAAGAGGAGGAGAGCCATAAACAGGGTAAACAATTCTTCTGGAGTTTAGAGTATTAGGAGTAAGATGGACAATCATGTTATCTGGATTGTAAACCTGGTGCTGACACTGATTTACTGTGTTATTGTATGAAATTATTCTTCTAATTACCTTGAACCTAAATTCACCTATATGTAAAATGCTGATAGAAATATTAATCTACTCCATAACTGTATGTTTGTAAAGTGATATATTTCTGCAAACTAGGATCAGGATGTTTATCTGCAACTGATTCACCATTGCAACCTTTCACCAGTACATAATATATTCTTTTTACAACATGCATACTAGTATATAATGAGGTTCCTATTGTTAGCACACACATAAGGGATAACCTATCCTACAGTCCTTATTTTTAAGGGAGTTAACAGGCCTGCTCACAGAGTTAAAGTACATGCATAAGTGTTCTCAGGATTGGAACCCAAGATAATCCTTTTGAATCAACAAGGGGAATCTGTTCTGTTTCACTTCAGCCAGTGAGATTGATGAAAACACATGTACCACAAACAGCACTTTTTCTTAGAAGTGCTGCTGCTTCAAGTGTTGGTAGCTGTGATCGAACCTAAATTAGGGCTCAATCCTGCAGATACTTAAGCATTCAAATAATTTCACTCATGAGTAGTCCATGTTATGAGTTTTACAAGTTAAATGAGACTCCTCATGACAGCAAAGGCAGGCATGTACTGAAATTATTCCAAGATTGGGTCCTTATTTTCCATACCACATAAAAGTTTAGCAAAGCGTAAAATTCTGCTTAAAATGTTTTTATAAAGCAGTAATATTATTACTATTATTGTTATTATTTTATTTATTTACCATTTATATTGTACTAGCACCTAGCAGCTAGCTAGGTCGGGGCTATATTGTGCTTGGTGCTGTACAAACATAGAAAATGAGAATCCTTGCTCCAAGAAGATGACTCTTCCAAAATATGTACATATATAATAGTTGAAGTTTAAAACATACAATAAAAATAAATCTTCATTTGTGTTATGGCAAAAATAAGCATTAATCTGCACAGACATGGTTTTTGCAACAAAAGAGCACCATACATTCTACAGATCCTCTTTTATATCTACTCTATGTCAGATTTAAAACAAATATTTTTTATAAATCTTCAGCTTTAAAAAGGTTCACATAATCCTAACCAGAAAAGTAACACATTTTATGTTTGGTTTCAATCTGATTTTGGCAGGAGTTATCAAGAATATTTTCCTTTAATTTGGGTGCAGTTTGCAAGATATTGGGGATAAAGGTCGCTATGGTAGTTTTGTACCTTTAATATGTTTCATTCAAAATCTTGTTTTGAGGGGTTCTTAACCACTATATGTTAAGTCAGCTTGGGGACAGAGGATGTTTTCTTTCTTTCTTTCTTTCTTTCTTTCTTTCTTTCTTTCTTTCTTTCTTTCTTTCTTTGGTTTATGTATAAATTACTGCAATTTGCAAGTCTGCAATTGATATTTTGTCAAAATAGCTTTTGGTAATTAGTCTAAATCTTTGGTCAAACTTAATAATTTACCAAACGTTTTATTTTGTGACCTTTAAGGGAGGAAAAAATCATCAAAACATGTAATATTTTCATTTTCTTTTTAGTTGTATGTGCTTTGTAATGTCTTTTGTATTGTATGTTGGGCATGCAGTATAGAGATTTTTCCTACTTTATTACTACATTAGTAAATCATTGTGAATTATTGCCCTGGTGCCCCAGCACAATGGAGCAGCTTTGTACCACTCCTGTGGAAAGCTGTCCAATAGGCCAGTAGAGTTCAGTCATTGGAGGAGTCGCAGAATATAGAGTCCTTGGGTAGTACTGAACCAGCATAGTGATTCTCTATAATTCCCAGGCTGAGTAGTGGTAAAGAAAGCTATGGTGCGGGCATAACTAGGCTGCTTTCAGGACCTAGGATTGGTAAAGGTAGTTTAAAGCCTTCCTGTTAACTCCCCATTTGGAAATTCACAATCTTTATGGAGTTACGGTTGTACATGCATATTTGTTAGTAAGTTTAAAGCCAAATAGTATTGAAAGAATAATTAAAACAACCAAAAAAAACCCCACCCAAAACAATCTCCCCCCAAGACAGCATGCACACATATATATATATATATAAAATAAATAAATAAAAACAAAGACTGACCATAACATACTGACTTCTCACAGTTTATTCTTTTTTAAATAAGTTGAAATTGTGTAGAATGGCATGGAAATACCTGCTGATTTTTGTTAGACTGGATACAGTGAAACACTGACATTGTAAAGTACAAAGCACAATACTGTAACTTTTAGTCTTATGGATATAAATTGATGAAACATCTTGTATTTTCTGTCCACTAGAGTGCAGATAATTTGTTTTCAGTAGAGTTTAAAAACAAAAAAACAAAACAAAACAAAACCCCCTAAAATCCTCGTCAGCTGGAGTGAAAACTCAGTATAGTGTTCATTAACACAAAGGTGAAATATGATGGCATATATGGGATGAAGAAAGCTATAACAGCAATATAAGATTTTTCCTTTTACAGTCTGTGTGCCTAGCAAAGAGCATAAAACAGAATCCTATTTCAAGACCAGATACAGTGCAGTATTTGTTCCTCACTGGTACTTGAGGAGCTGTAATCCAGCTGTAATAAGGGAGTACAGGAAATATTAGAGTGCTGTGATTGATTTTGGTTTCCATCCTAATTTCGGAAGCAATATCAGACTGATAGTAACTTGAAAAATGAATGAGGAAACAACTGTATTTTTCCAACATTATTAAAACTTGTATAGCTCTTCTCTCAAAGTGTGGCTCAAGCCTCCTTCTTGGGGCTTGCTTCCTGGAGAGGGCTACACCTGTATGCTAAGGGTGTGCTGGACATGGCACTCACAGTGAAACCTCTTGTGATGAGCATAGAGAGGAGGCTTCAGGAAGAAAAACAGCAACTGAGCAACAAATCAAGGGAGACTAAAGATGTAAATAGTAGAGAGGAGAGACTGCTGAGAATGAAATGAAGGGAACACAGAGATGGCAAGAAACTGAGTTTAACTGGCAGACAAGTTATATGAATTTTGTGATTTTGCATGGGAAAAAAGAGTAAGGCCCCATCTATGTGGAATCCCAGTTCCCTTTGAAGTCAGTGGGGCTCTGCACATGCACAGTCCCATTGCAGAATGAGGCCATAGACATTTCATAACATTAAAACTATGGTTTAAAAAATAGAGAGATCAGTAACAAAAAAAAGTATAATTCTGTTATTGTCAACAATAATGAAGTATTAGAATACTGCAGGTTCCTTACTGTCCAGTTACTTCCCTTCCTCACTAAATAAAATTCCTTCAAAGAGAATACTAATGAGTGAACATTTGCAAAGACTGATTGGTTCTGTTGTGTCTGATAATAAATATATTCATGTTTTTCCTCTTTAGTAATCTCTATGATAGAATTTCACTTTTTAAAAAATGGATTGATAATAAGAAGTCCTCTTGGTGTGTATTCACAATTGCACATTACTAGAATGCGAAAACGTACTACTAGAAATCACTGTGCAATTTGTTCTACTCCACATATACCAAAACAGTGGGTTATTTTACATGTAGAATAAATTGATTTTCTAAAACTTCTCTGCTGTCTTTGTTTACATCTGTGGTGAAGAGATGAGAGGAGCAGAGGATGGCATTTATAACAGCTTTTCACCACACTGGTGGTATACGGTCCCAGAAGAATAGACATCACTGTCAAGATTTTACCATGGAGATTTCAGTCTCAGTATGACAATCTTGCTTCTACTAATGGAAAAGAGCCTCTGCTATATGTACAAAAGGAGGATTAGCTCAAAGAATAAGGATTGGGGATATAAATTTTAAAGAGAGAGACATGTGACAATGACAGAATTGGTTAAGCTTGCTGAAAGCTGTGTGAAATACAGCTGCCTTATGGTGTGTCATCTCCCACATAAAGTGCTGCATCTCCCAATAATCATATATTTTTCCTTCTATGTATTAATAGTGAGAAATGTATTTTCTTTTTATTATTATAGGCTGTTTGTGCACACATTACAGGAAACTCAAAATGAGAAAAAGTTTCTGGGCTGTTTACATTGAAGTGTAAGTTTTAGAACTAGTTAGATTTGATTGATTTCATATTAAAACAACATACTCAGGGCCAGATTGTGCTCAGCCCTGTGCCAGGTGCTTAAGCGAGGAGAGGAAGCGGATAAGCACTATTACAATCTTTGTCCTAAGGGAGCAAAAGAATGAGCAGAGCTTGTGACTACAGTGGCACTTGTCACTCCAACGGAATGGGTTGAGGGAGTTGCTTTTGATCCTCTCTCCACCACACTAGCAAGCAGACCTGAACCCGTATGGTGGGAGCATCTGCTGCATCCTTCCACACATAGTGTAGTAACACCCATAGTATTCCATGTGAGCCGTGACGCTGGGGAGCCTTCGCAGAGCTTTAGGGGGCACAGAGCTACTGAGGAGGCACAAGTCGCTGTGAAAATGGCCTTGCATTGTCTCAGTTCTATGTCAATCAAGATTGTGCTGCAGCCCCCACAGATGAATTATAGGTGGTTTACAGGCTAAGAACCATACTTGCAGCTGGAGAAACAACAATGTTTTGAGTAGCTGTGGAGCTAGAACCTGCAGCCTCACTGGTGGAAGGGGCAGATATGGTGAACCCTTAGGCCACCGCCAGCTTTTTTATGAACTGATAGGAGAATTGGAGCTCAGCAGTTTATGCTAGGTCAATGCAGAGTTGCCAGTGTTTCAAAAGTGTTTTCATTCTCAGTTCTCCAAGGGTTTCAGCAAAGTTAGCTCCTCCATTGAGATGCTCCTCTTGCGGCCAGAAGCAATGATTGTAGCGCAGCTACAGATAGAAATCAGGAAGGAACTTGCAGCAGCCTTAGAGCTCCATATGATCACCAGAGCTGCAAATTAGTCAGGGGAGTCCAAAAATTTGTCAGGGCACGCACATTCGTCACGTGTCTGAAAGGCCAGCCCTGACAGACTCTTATAGGGACTAGTTTTTTTAGGAAAGGAATGCTTACTCTTTGGATGGTATCTTCATATCAAAAAGGACTAGACACTTTGAAAAAAACCTAATATGTAAGGAGTCCTAAAATCAAGCCAAAATCAGAAGTCCATGACCACAGATCCTGCTCATGAGCCATTAGTGAAGTAATGTGGAGTATTCTCTCTTGAGCTGTATTCATGACGTGTTTACAAATTAGTGACAAACACACATTTGTCTTGTAGTGGTGAACTGTTCTGATCCAGGCTTTGTGGAAAATGCTATTCGTCATGGGCAGCAGAATTACCCTGAAAGTTTCAAGTATGGAATCAGCGTGGTGTACCATTGTAAGAAGGGATTTTACATCTTGGGCTCATCTGCTTTGACCTGTAAGGCTAATGGCTTGTGGGATAGGTCACTACCCAAATGTTTGCGTAAGTATTCATTAAATTGAATTGACATGCACCTCTGTCAGAAAGGGCAGAAACATCAGCTAACGCCTAACCATGTGTATTTGGGAACTTTTCTTGGACTGAACTGTGTCATTTATTGAGACTCCACTAAAACCAAGATGGCTCACAACCCTTACTTGTAAAATGTAAATGTATTTTAGATCAAATGGAGCTATAATTTTAAATGCTGTCAGTCAATTTAAAAAAGACAATTTGGCTTTTGTTGTCCTTTTGATATCCAGAAATACCCAGGGAAAATTTAAATTATTATATTTGTATTACATGTTATTTTGGTTAATAATCTAAAACCATTAATGCTCATCTGAGAGCTAGGATTTTTTTTAATGAAGACTCTTTATTATCTGCTAGTGCACATGTGGAAGGAGATAAAGGGGCAGCTTTGCACAGGATAATTTGTTTAGGAGGGAGATTCCAATAACACCACTTCATTTATTTATTTTCAGAAAGATTTCTGGTGAGTTCTGCTGGTTTTTATGATCATCTTAGTGAGTTTCACATCTCTAGAAATGAACAATTTAACTAGCTTTCATTTTCCCTTTGATTGGTCCCCATTCACTTTCTGATATCAGGTTTCTGAATTAGTATGACATTTAGGGAAATATGAACAGCTCACAAAAATATTTTAATTTCCATACTCATTAAATGGTTTTATTGTTTTTGCTGATGATATATTCCATGGTTTACTTTCTGGTTTATTGTACTAGCACATACCTATATACCAACCAGTTAATCAGATTGAACCAGATTAGCAGTCTTGTCCTGTAAAACCTGTAATTCTTTCTTTCTTTCTTTCTTTCTTTCTTTCTTTCTTTCTTTCTTTCTTTCTTTCTTTCTTTCTTTCTTTCTTTCTTTCTTTCTTTCTTTGTCTGTCTCATTCTACATACCTTCCATAACCAATATCTGTGCAGTGAGGCACTCTGGGCTTGATTTTCAGAAGTACAGAGCACTCATATTTCCAGTGGAAGTAGATACGAGCTGAGGGTACTCAGTAACTCTGAAAATCAGGTTCATTGAGATTATCAATATTAAAGAAAAGTATAGATACTGTATGTTTAGACACAGTTTAAAAATAAACCACTGGCAAGAATACTTTATACACCCAAGCACACATTCACACGTTTATTCACAACATAATGAAAATTATATACGGACCTTTGTGGCACCTACCCCACTTCTCTCTGTCTATCATTCCCCCCTCATCCACTAAAATGATGACACCAGGGAAATTCCACAGACCAGGATAAATTTTGTTCTCTGTGCAATAGAGAGCAGAAATTGGCACTGGTTTACTGTCTCTGTTGCACTATAGTTCAAATCTGCCCATTTTATTTTCCTGAGATACACAAATCCTTTTAACTGTCTATAGGACAAATCTCACATTCTCAATTGAATTAGAGTTTTTCAGTGGGGACTATAAGATTTGGTTCGTTGATATTTGAATTCTTAAGCAGATTTCCAAATACCATGAGAGAGTTTAATTCCTCAAAGGGATCAGACGTTGTTCCACTCTCTTACTCGAAGTATCAAACTTCTTTGTTAAAAATTCTCAGTTTAGCAGTAAAAATAGAAAGAGACTATTACTTTCAGTGTAAAACAGTACTTGTGAATTATTTTTTTTAATTATATTTCAATTTTCCTTTACATCATGGCCATCACATGCTGTTTGATGAAAGTAGCCTTTCTTTCTTTTCCCAAGTTCTCCACAAACAGATCAGAGATGTTACAACTTTGCTCATGATTCAACATTGATTAAATTATATATATATATAAAATTTGAATTTTGTTACTGTTTACATACGTTATGTAGAATTCTTTTCCCTTCACTTCTTTTCCCTGATGGAAGACCTAACCATTAAAAAAAATGTCTGGTTATGAATTTCCTTTAATAATTAAATGAATTTTGTTTCCTGATTAAAGAAATCTCAACTCTTGCCCTTTTTTTTTAATGAAACATGTGTACAAACAAAACTTTGCCTGTATGATTTTTTTTTCAAAACCCAAAATAAATAAGTAAATATGTGCAATTCATAATTCACCAAAATGATCATAAATATATTTCCTATCATTCACTGCCCTCTATTAATTTCTCTGATCAAATTTCAGGCTTAATTATTCATATTTTTGTACTTTCTATCTATCCTCTACTTATTTATTAAGATTTCCCCATCATTGTAGTATCTGATCACCTCCCATGTATTTAAAAATAGAAATAAATGTTAAAAATCTCACTGACTTGTTTTCCTGGCTGTGGCCGATACAGTGTAGGGTAGGTGGGGGACTTGTTGGATGTGGCAGAAATCATTGAGGGAAAGATAAGTCAAAGAAATGAGCTTAGAGTATAGTTCTTGACCTTAACCTAATCAAAGACGAATAATTCATTCACAGCAACAACAGAACTAAACATATGAGACATGAGCAACCCAACTATGTTTATTTTGTGTAGAGCTGACTTCATATTTAGAAGTCTGTCACAGATGTTTGTGTGATCTGAAAATGAACAGCCATGTGACATTAATGTTTTTCTTTCCTCTTTGTAGCCATTTCTTGTGGACATCCTGGAGTTCCTGCCAATGCAGTTCTTTCAGGAGACAAATTCACATATGGATCTATAGTTCACTATTCTTGCACAGCAAGTCGAACTCTCATAGGAAATTCTACTAGAGTGTGCCAAGAAGATAGCCACTGGAGTGGAACTCTCCCTCACTGTTCAGGTAGTTGTATGTACCATCATGTGAATGTGACCTTGTAATTAAAATGATTAAAACTGTACCCAAGTAGCAATTTTTTTAACTCCAGCCAAATACACTTTTTGTTCCAGCTTTCTTTTATTTCCTCCGGTACAGACTCATTTCAGTTGCAGCTCTTTATTCAAACATCCTGGTACTTTTGCCCTCAGTCACTTTGTCACTATGTAGGTAGCCTTCTTCTTTGTAGTATGTTCAGTACAATGCTACATAAAATGACATCACAAAACAGTATTTACACACTTGCACATTTCTGCTTTGCATTTGCACATATGCTCATTTTTATTTATACACCATTTTTTGTGAACATTAAGGCTGCCACACACACAACATACCTGACACAAAACCATAACAGCAAGGATACTAAATGGTAAACCATGTACGATTACATACCCTCTGCTCTTCCAGTGTCTGTGCTGTGCGATATTTTCCCAGCCAGAACTGGGTCTTTTATAGCCCCGCTATGCTGTTTGGGCCATTTTACTTGATGTAACGAGGCCAGACCTGCGGTGAGAAGGTGACATTCAGATTACATTGGTAGGAAGTTTCAGTTTCTATACCTTCAGGGCCTTGCAATACTGGACCTCAAAATCATAACATTTTTATGGATTCATAGATTCTAAGGTCAGAAGGGACCATTATAATCATCAAGTCTGATTTAAAAAAAATCTAGTCTAATTAAAAAATTGTTACTGAGGTAGAATTGTGTTTTCTATCTTAATACTTGAGCCAGGGAAGTTTTTGGTGGGAGAAGAAGGAGAAAATGTATCTATAGTTGCTTGATTTAAAAACAAAATAAAAACTACATACACTGTCTATATATTCTGAGTTGTACCAGAAGCCCTCTACATTAATAAGCAGTATATGGGATTTACACTCATCACTTTAATGAAAGCAGGATTGCGCTCATTGTTATAAATTAATAACAGCAGAAATGTAGAACAATAAAACTGAGCAAATATGAAAAGTTATACATGCTAAAGAAATAATTGATCACACAAGATAGAATGTTTTCAATAGCAATATTTGTCTTGTATCACTCATTTTTTATCACTTTGTGAGCTTTAATTAAGGCTTATCAGATTCAGATATAGACATAGAAGTTACTTTTTTTCTTTCAATCTCCCAGAAGCAAACTGATTAATTAAAACAGAAACAATTTAGCTAGTAGTGTAACTCTTACTATACATACAGTTAAATATAACTTGTCTGCCAGTAATTCTACTGCATTATGTTTTACAGGAAATAGTCCTGGATATTGTGATGATCCAGGTGTACCACCTCATGGGTCAAGACTCGGGGATGAATTCAAAATAAAAAGTCTACTACGTTTCTCCTGTGAAATGGGTTATCAGCTGAGAGGATCTGCAGAACGAACATGCTTGCTTAATGGTTCTTGGTCTGGTTTACAGCCTGTTTGTGATGGTAAGTAGTGGCAGTTGCCAAAATTTATCACAACATTGAATGCCTTATTGCTAAACGATGATTTTTCCTTTAAAAAAAATCTTACACCAATAATGTACCTTTAAATTACTCTGGAGAAATTTGATAAAAATCAGCTGGCATGCCGTTACACTTTTGTTTAAACACCAAAATCCTACCAAACTGCCAAGCCTGCGGAGAGCTTAATTCACGAGGGATTTATACACCAACTCCCTACTGAAAGCTGCCCTACAAATATCAGCCCAAACAGAGGCAGCAAGGTCTTTTCTGTTCTCAGGGTAGACAGCTGTAGAGTATCTGCTGTGAAAATGATTGCAATACTCAAAGGAGCCCATCATCCTCCTCCTCCATTGCCCATACCACCCCATCTACCAGGTAGTAGATTTGACAGGAATGTCAAGAGACACATCAGAATTCATCAGGAGCCAATAGCCATCTTTGGGAGCCACTTTGCCCCATTCCATCAGGCTTAGTTTGATATCACCTTGGACAAATGGGTGTAGAACACAGCTATCCCCTTCATTTCCACACCCTCCCCATTCCATTCCTCTTCAGGGGTCTTTTCATGAGAGCCTATTACAAAAAAGTGGGCTCATTACTCCATTTAGAAGCAACAGAAGAGGCTTCTACTCATGATATTTCCTTAACCTGAAGAAAAAAAGGGGTTATTTGTGCTATTCTAGACTGAAGAGACTGAACAAACACATATGCCAACCTCAGATTCAGGATGGTAATGCTTTTCTCCATCATTCCAGCTCTTCATGTTCATAACTCTCTACTTGCAAGATTCATGTTTTCATATAGCCATCTACCCAGCCCACAGGAAATACTTGAGATTCATGGTAAAACCAAATCATTACCAATACAAGGTATTTGCATTCGGACTGTCCACCAAGAGTCTTCACAAAATCCCTAGTGATATTAGTATCCCTCCCGAGAAGACAGGGCACTCAATGTACCCCTGCTTGGATGTCTGGCTGAGCACAGGCAAAATATAGTGTGAGAAAACAGCAAGCCTGGAATGTACTCTCTCTCTATTCACCTTGTAATGAACTATGAAGAATCATCACTCATCCCCTATAGAATACAAATAGTTCCTGGATGCCTTGATCAACTCCATAACAGAAAAAAGCATGTCTGCCTGAGGACAGGTTCCAGTTGCTACATGCACTCATTCTCCAGATGTGTCTTGTACTGTTATGTAAGAGGTCAGTTTGCACACATGACACACAAGCTGCTTGCCAGACTTCACCTGCGACTCCTTCAACTCTGCTCTAATCAGTATATTATTCAATAAGACATTTGATAGAGAGGAAGGTCTACAGAACTGGCTTGGTGTCTTGAACACAGAAGCCTGTGAAAAAGGGCACACTTTTCAATTCCCTCCCTGACATACACACTAATCACAGACAGGTTGGGGAGCTCATTTGCAACAATCTAAAAATTAAAGGAACTTGATCACTAGATTACATGAAATTACATATGAGTATCATGGAGCTTGCAGCCATTAGACTGTTATATGTGATATTCCTACCTGCTGTAGGAAACAAGGGCCAGATTTGAGTTTGGGCCTGGATAACTTTTATTTGGTCAAATGCTAATTCATGAGGAATGCTAAAGCAGCTTTGATTTGAGGTGAGCGGGCACTAGAGTAGGTCATGCTCCATCCTGGGCTTGGCATACTTACTAACTGTCACAAGGGATGAGTGGAAATGTGTGAAATGGTAATTGGTGACGAACCATTAATTATACTTAGCAAAGTGAGAATGGTCCTTATTCCATTAGATGGAAATCTATTGCCAACTCCTTCTTGCATTATAGGCTGGGGACGCACCTGTTGGAAGTAACAGATGAGGAGAAGGACCTCGGAGTCCTGGTCGATCGCAAGATGACTATGAGTCGGCAATGTGATGTGGCCGTCAAAAAGGCTAATGCGGTCTTGGGTTGCGTTAGGCGAGGTATTTCTAGTAGAGATAAGGAGGTGCTAGTCCCGTTATACAAGGCGCTGGTGAGACCTCATTTGGAGTACTGTGTGCAGTTCTGGTCTCCCATGTTTAAGAAGGATGAACTTAAACTGGAAAGGGTACAGAGAAGGGCCACTAGGATGATTCGAGGAATGGAAAGCCTGTCGTATGAAAGGCGACTTGAGGAGCTCGGATTGTTTTCCTTAACCAAAAGAAGGTTGAGGGGAGATATGATTGCTCTCTTTAAATATATCAGAGGGATCAATATCGGGGAGGGAGAGGAATTATTTCGGCTCAGTGCTAATGTGGATACGAGAACAAATGGATATAAATTGGCAGTTGGGAAGTTTAGGCTTGAAATTAGGCGAAGGTTTCTGACCGTCAGAGGAGTGAAATACTGGAATGGCCTGCCGGGGGACATAGTGGGGGCAAAAGACCTCTCCGGCTTTAAGACTAAGCTTGATAAGTTTATGGAAGGGATGATCTGATAGGATAACTTGATTTACCCAATAGGTCAATAATGTGCCGNACTTCAACAGCTGAGTCAAGGGTGAGAGTTATTTCAGGGGTGGGTGGGTCAACTCTTGTGGCCTGCATCATGCAGGAGGTCAGACTAGATGATCATAATGGTCCCTTCTGATCTCAAGTTCTATGATTCTATGATTCTATGATATGCCTGTGGTCACCAATGGAATTTGGAAGAAAATGTCCATCTCAGACTGGAATCTTCTACAGTGACCTGAGACACCAAATTATTGATCCACATAGCCAACATGCTAGAAATCCTGTTGGATAAGGATGGTCCTTGAGGCCAAGAGAAGGGGGCACTGAACCTTACAAAAGACTCTACTCATAGAGAAGCAAAGGGTGGACTCTCTCACAACAACAACACCTGAAGTTGTATCTATCTGCTCTCTTCCCTGGACCTGCCCTCCAGAGAAGGAGAAGTGAAAGACTCTGACCCTCAGATAAGCTAAACCTGAAGCCTACAACTAAGAGAAAAAAGAGACAGTCCACCTCTACACATGCAAAATGAGCTCAAGTTATTTGCAACATCAAAACTAGTGCACCTGGTCCTTTGTATTCCCTGTCTGTGGCAAATAATAGTCTAGTCTCCTGCAGATCTCATTCACTTGGGACTAATTTCCTTTGTTGGGGTTAGTGTGTGGGTGCTGAGTGGTGTTGGTGGCCTGTAATATACAAGAGGTCAGACTAGATGATCTAGTACCCCTTCTGACCTTAAACTATATGACTAGTTCTCAACTAAGACCAATCATGTGAGTTAGAGACTCTAAGAAAAAAATGATGTGAGATAGCTTTTTTATAGAATTCAGATTACACAATTCTATGTTAGAATTATCCAATATTCCATTAGAGAGAAAAAGAGAGTGTGTTAGTGTCCCTAGTTAGACACTACCCCTCCACAAGTTTAATGAGTACAAGATTAATTTGGGTTAAAGTAGTGTTATTCCAAAGCTGCTAAGTGCCTGACTTAAGAATCGTTTCTGAATCTGTGTCAGAAATATATAGACACTGTATTTAGTGTAGGAAGGGGAATAAGCTAAGTAAATAGAGTTGCAGGTAAGTTGTAAGGTGCAACAGAAAAGTGGGAAGCTATAAAGAAATATTCTAAGAGTTATACTTCCTTAAAAAAAAAGCCAAGGGTCAACTTCTACTTTTAGTAGACTACTTAGCCCATTTGATTAACTGGGTCTGTATTTTAATTATTTCATTAAAATCCTGGTACCACTACACTGTCCTCCAAAACTCAATAGTTCAAAACCTCACACACCACAAAACAGCCATGTATTACATAAACAAACCAGGAGACAATTGCTTCTTGCCATGGGCAGCGGGTGAACCATCGGCTGTGGGAGGCTAGCCTCCAGCCCCGCTCTTTCTGCCTCAGACCCCACCTCTTCTGCCCCCCCCATGCCAGAGCGTAACCCCCTCCCCCCTCCCATGCCACCAGCCCCTGCCCCGGGCTAGCCCCTCCAGCCCCAGAGTGCCGGGAGGGACGGCAGCATGTGGCCGCAGCCTCCCCCGCCCTGGAGCGCCGGGAGGGCAGGTGGCGCAGCCCCAGCCCGAGCTGGGGCCATCCCACAGGGGGAGTGGAGCTGCATGCAGTGTCAGACACAAGGGGGGACCTGGGGTTAGAGAATGAGTGGGGCCACATCTGGCTGTTTGGGGAGGTACAACTTCCCCCAGCCTATGGTACCCACTTCTTGCCCTTCTGTCCTGATGGCCATTCATCAGCTGGGAGTTAGCAACAGTCTAGAGGATTTACTGAGCAGTGAATCTGTGACCAGTCATGAATGGTCCTTGCATAGATCCATCACAGGAATGATATTCAGTCTTTGAGGGATCGCTATAATAGACTTCTTTGCACTGAGAGCAATACCAAATGTTACAATATTTCTCCAGAGCAGGCCTGAGTGCAGATCATTGTTGAATGTCTTGCTCCTGCAGTTACTATTAGTATTTGTATTCTTTATTATTTGTATTATCATAGTGCCTAGGACAAGAACTGGGACCCCATTGTGCTAGGCACTGTACAAACACAGAACAAATAGATGCTCTCTGCCCCAAAGAGCTTACAATCTAAGTACAAGACAAGAGACAACATAGATACAGATGGACCAACTGGGGAGCACAAGGAACCAATGAGACAATATTGGCCAGTATGACAGGCAGTGATTTCTGCACACCATCAGCCTAACTGTTGTAAAGTTTTTACAGGTATCAGAACAAGGAGGGTTTTAAGGAGGGTTTTGAAGGAGACTAATGAGGTATCTCATCAGATGTTTTCATAGAGCTCCTCTCAAGAATGAGGGGGCAGTGCAGGAGAAAGCACAAAGGTACTTGTTTAAAAATATACAAGTGGGAGGCCGAGGATGGCATCATGGGCCAATCAGAGGCAGGAGTCAACATCTCAATAGTGAATTTGAGATGAGAGAGAGGGTGGGAAGATGTGAAGGGTTTTGAATGTGAAGGCAAGCAGCTTATGTTTGAGGCAATAGAGAAGGGGGATCTAGGACGGGTATTCAAAGAGAAAGGTGAGGAGGTCAAAGCAATGGCCCTGGAGAATAATTTTTGCAGCACCATTCTGAACGGATATTGGTGGCACCAGATGCCATTAGTTAAGACCAGAGAAAAGGATGTTGCAGCAATTAGTACGTGATGCTGAGAGTCTGGATTAGAGTTTTAGCTGTGTGGATCGATAGCAAAGGCCAAATCTTAAAGATGTTATGCAAAAAGCATTAGCAATATTTAGACCTAGTCTGTATATGAAGACCTAGAGAAAAATGAAGATGATGCCCAGAATACGGGGTAGAATTGGCAGCATGGTGGTGTTGTCCAGACTGAGAAAGGAGATGTGAGGGACAGCATGGGGGGAAGATTAAGAGCTCTGTTTTAGCCACATTGATTGATGGCTAGATATCTACAAGGAGTTATCAGAAAAACAGCCTGAGATTTTAGTTTGGACAGAAGGTCATGAGTCTGGAGTGGAGAGGTAGATCTATGAGTGGTCAGCATAGAGATGGGAGTTGAATGTATCTTTGCAGATGACATTACCCAGATCAAAATGTAGAGGGAGGTGAGAATGGGGCAACAGAGCCATGTAGAACCCCCACAGAAAACTGGAAGTGGGATGATAAGTATCCTCCAAAGGACATGCCAAATGAGCAATTAGAGAGACAGAGAACCAGAAGAGGACAGAGTCACAGAAGCCAAGAGAAGAGTGGAATAGAGGTTTGCTTTCCACCTTTCCACCAATTCTCCTGGTTCCCAGGACAATCTCCATGATCAAAAGAGACAAAGCCATGATCCTTCTCATAGTTCCATACTGGCTGAGACAGATTTGGCTCACAGACCTACTATAGAGTCAAGTTTAGCCTCCTGTCCTGCTCCGAGACTGGCCATACCTGGATTTCTCAGCACCAAGGCCAGACACTCCAACCTGACACGAAGTCACTGCGCCTGCCGGCTGGATTAGTAACACAGATAAATATTGCTCCCAACAAGTCTAGGAAAGCCTGATACAGCACAGGAAACCATCTAACAAAATAATGTTTTGTCCTAATTAGTAGAGATTCCCAATGTGGGCAGCCTAACATGATTTAGAACTGGTCCAGGCCTCAATACCAAAGATTGCAGTTAAAACAGGCTAACCTTTCATTCAGCTCTATTAAGGTCCACTTCACAGCAATTTCACCTTGCAAACTGCCCGAATAGTTGTGCTCAGTGTTTTCTCATCCCATGGTATCAAAGCTTCTCAAGGGGCTCTATACACACGCACTGGTCAGAGATCCCAGTATGGTCAAGGACCTCAATATAATCCTTCTGAAGATCATGGAACCTTCATTTAAGCCTCTCTGAGAATGGTCTTTACACCCCCTCATTATGGGCACTCTTCCTAGTGGCTATCACTTCAGCCATGAGAATGAGTAGGCTTCCAAACTGTTATTGCCAAACTCTCCTATACAACTTCCCATAGGGACAAGGTGGTGCTGTAACCTCACTCAAAGTTCATTTCTAAGGTAGTCTCAGAATTTCATCTAAACCAGTCAGTCAACCTGCCTGTCTTCTTCTTAACGAATACTCACTCAACACCGGGAGAACACTGGGAGAAATGCAAGTTCAAAGAAGAAATAACTTACTCATCGTATAGTAACTGGTTCTTTGAGATGTTGTCCGTTTGGATCCCATGACATGCCCTTCATCCCTTCTTTTGGAGTCCTTGGCTGACACAGGCTTTGAATTGCAATTGAACTGAAAGAGTCGTGGCTGCTCTACCCTTTATGCTCTTGTATAGGATCACAACAAGGCACAGGGCATATGCATGGCCCTGACAAACTGCAGTTCAAAAGACTCTCATCTTGTATGCAAGAGGCACATGTGAACATACCATACTGTTGTTCAGATGCTACCGGTGGGGTGCTCTGCTTTCTCCTATGTTGATATCACTCGGCTGCGTGCGTGTGTTCCCTCTGTGTGCTGCCCCAGCTCTGCAGATCGCTGGCACAGCAGACCCGACGAGAACCCCCAATAACCACAGAGTCCAGTAAGATGCAAAGCTACGTCGAGTAGGTTTATTGCAACCTCGGACACAATTGCAGTTCCCTGTAGGTTTCTTAGCCTAACTCAGGGCATACTACGAGAAAGTGCCTCTTGGCAATGGACCCAGCTCAGTCAGTGGCGGGACTTTCCACTGCCCCCTCGGCTGGTCAAAGCCACCGCCCCAGGGATACATTCTTATACACAGGTACAAACAAGTTACACATCACTCCTGACGTATTGAGGTGCCACCCTTCTACGCAGCAAGGTACAACCCCTCTACGTAGTAAGGTGCCGCCTCTCACCTTGTACAGATTGGTTCGATCAAAACAACTTTATCCATCTTTTTACCCTTTTGCCCCTGTCATTGGGATGGGTCGGCCTGTTCCATGTTATCTGTGTGGAATGTCTACATTCTGATCCCTAGTGTGCCGTACCTTTTAGGTATGTATCTTCTTGCAGCATTAGCCCTTTCCTTGCCANATACCATACTGTTGTTCAGATGCTACCGGTGGGGTGCTCTGCTTTCTCCTATGTTGATATCACTCGGCTGCGTGCGTGTGTTCCCTCTGTGTGCTGCCCCAGCTCTGCAGATCGCTGGCACAGCAGACCCGACGAGAACCCCCAATAACCACAGAGTCCAGTAAGATGCAAAGCTACGTCGAGTAGGTTTATTGCGACCTCGGACACAATTGCAGTTCCCTGTAGGTTTCTTAGCCTAACTCAGGGCATACTACGAGAAAGTGCCTCTTGGCAATGGACCCAGCTCAGTCAGTGGCGGGACTTTCCACTGCCCCCTCGGCTGGTCAAAGCCACCGCCCCAGGGATACATTCTTATACACAGGTACAAACAAGTTACACATCACTCCTGACGTATTGAGGTGCCACCCTTCTACGTAGCAAGGTACAACCCCTCTATGTAGTAAGGTGCCGCCTCTCACCTTGTACAGATTGGTTCGATCAAAACAACTCTATCCATCATTTTACCCTTTTGCCCCTGTCATTGGGATGGGTCGGCCTGTTCCATGTTATCTGTGTGGAATGTCTACATTCTGATCCCTAGTGTGCCGTACCTTTTAGGTATGTATCTTCTTGCAGCATCAGCCCTTTCCTTGCCAACTTCTGTGAGCAGGGCCTGCCTCTGGCTCACAGCTTAACTTTGCTTTATGCTTAGCAAAGTCTTGACCATTACTTTAGTTCAGGCCTCAGGCCTCATACTGGGCCTTTATCAGGGCCTTCACTTACTACATTCCCCCACTTTTTGTCTTTTTAAGGGGAGGATGTTTACCCATCGTCCCGGAAAAGCATAATGCATGGATTAAAGATAACCCAGTGGGCTAAACACTGTTATGCGGTTACCTTGTTTTACCATCCATACACTCATGCCCCATTTGTCTTTTTAGTCTGCACATTCCCTCGTACGACTGAGAGACAGATTTTATTATTCAATTTTATTTTCAGTCCCTTATGGTGGGCCTGGGAATGTTAGGCCCGGAACCATAACTGAGGAATGTAGTATTATGATTGAGCCTTAGAGGTACTTCCAAATAATTAATATATATGAATTATATGGATATGGCATATATATTTGTAGTGTATATGGGCATATATGTATAGTATGTATGTATACATATAACAGCACTTTATATTTAAGCATAATAATTCTTTTTCAATTTGTTGTTGTAGTTTGGCTCTTGTGGTACTGTAGATAGCAACCCACTTTTATTAGGGCAATTACAGTTACCATTTGTATTATTATTAATAGTAGGCTGAGTGTTTTGAAATATTGGGATAGGGATTGTGATGATGTGTTNAGGACCCTAGAACAGTATATGCCTCTGGGTACATGATGCTACTTGCTTTTCCTTACGTATCGGTGTACAACTGTGTACATTTAACAAGAGAATGAAGAGAGACCTATAAGAGGAGGCAGTAGGAAAGAAAGAAGACATGAGGAAAATTAAAAAACAAACAAACCATGAGGCTGGCTGCCTCACCGAAGTAGAGTGGAAAATCACATCTGTTGTAATTTTGGA